>JBBPFP011225386.1:0-10745 GCA_037974795.1 Kaempferia galanga
TTAAATTTTAAAGTAGATTTTATCTCTATCCTCACAAGTAAACAGAGGCTATAGCATTATAGTGGAATGTGTATTTATTCTTAGATTTTTTTTTTCTCAATTATATTTTCTGAATTAGGTCAAAGGTGGGTCAAATTATGAGCGACGTCTTCACAAACACCCTGCGTGCGCTCTTAACTGCCCACTACAGAGGGCCGAAGCGAGAAGGGGACTTCTTTCCGTCCACATCGCCCCGTTCGCCAGCCACATTTCGGTGGTTTTCCATCTTCTCCATTTCCTGCCATGATTTAGAGAGAGAGAGAGAGAGAGAGAGCACTCGATTGCCAAGCGAGTAGGCATGGGCAGCTGCTATAAAGGCTTGTGGAGTGTCAAGGAAGGCAGGCACAATAAGGCAAGCCAAAGAGCCAAAAGGAGGAGAAAGGGGGAGAAAGGGAGGATTTTGAAGGAAATCTGTACTCGCCTTTGGTAAATAGATAACCAAATTGGAGTGGCGATTTAGGAATCAGATCCTGGCGACGAGAGCTATAGGACTTCATTCTCTCCTTTGAGGTAGCTGAACTATCTCTGATGCTTTTGTCTTTGTTTCTTCAACTAACTCATGTCGTAGATTTTATAACTTGAAAAAACAAGGTGAGGATCTTGTTGCGAGTTAAGATTGAGTCGTGATGGATTATTGCTAATCTTTTCTTTCTAACTCCTTTATCTTGATAAGTTCTGCATCCGTATGGATTGGAATTTTAATATTTTCCTTATTATTTGAAGCTTCATGCCGTATTAGTTTTTGTTGTATCCTCTAAGTTACTTTAAGGGGAAAACAAAAAGAAAACTATCTAGTTTCTTTGTCAGTACTGACTCTTCCATAGACTTTCGAACTTGATTAAAATAAGCTCAGCAACAGTGGCCTAGATAGTTGTAGGACTATGCAAACTTTCATATTTCAGTGATTCTGATCCAGGATTATTTCAATATCTTTTACAAATGGCTCAGTTGCTTACCTTTAGATATTTTTGGTAATTTAACTGGCTATCGGCTAGGAGCGTTAGTCTGAAATTCCACTGAATATTGCCATGGGTTTATTATCATTGCACATGCATAAGTTACTCTTTAAAAGAATGAGTGTCTTGGAAACATAATGTGATAAGAACAGTATGGAAAATAGGAAGTCCTATAATTGATTTTGTTGCACAACCTTTTCCTTGCTATGTTTGTATTTATATACCATCTGATGCAACAATAGCCGGTTCTATTATGGTGTAACGTTCCTTTTTCCAATTGAAGCTTAGAATTTCCTATGCCTAGAAAATAAGGAGAATTATGTCTAGATGAATTATGATTTTAATGTCTGTTTTTTTTTTTTTTTTTTTTGCTGCAGAAAGTTTCATCTCTGAACTAAAATGAAGAAGAAAGATTTCAAGCTAAGATCTCAGTTAACCCCCTTGATGATTATTATTTTATGTGTATTTTCCTTCTATCTCGGAGGCGTCTATTATTGTGACAACACAATAGCCAAGGAGGATGCAAGACCAACTGTTCAAACTCTGAAAGAAACTTCAGTACCTTCTCTGCAAATAAAGTCTATTGCATTTCCTGAGTGTAGCGTTGATTATCAGGATTATACACCTTGCACAGACCATAAGGTAACATTAGCTTCCGCTTGCTTCTCAACAACAGTACAGTAGTTGTGCAGATAACAATTATACTATAATGAGATGTCAATTAGTTCCAATGAAAATTCTCAATCAAGATAAATGAAAAGGAACAGACTGGTGCTATCATCCAGTCTTCTTTCATATTATCATTTGTAGTGGGAAGATGCTCCCACTTCAACATTGATTATCAGGATTTTCCACTTGCATCTCAATAACAGTTCAGTAGTTGTGCAGATAACAATAAGATTTTACTATAATGTGATGTAAATTAGTACCGGTATGCCCTAAAAATATTCTCAATCAAGATGAAGAAGTAACACACTGGTGCTATCGACCAGTGTCTTTTTTATACTATCATTTGTAGTGGGAAGATGCTCCCCTTCTTCCTGTCTATCTTAGATGAAAAGATGCTAGCTGCTTACATGCTTTTCTCTTGTAGGTTTATTCAAGTTTTCGTCCTTTGCTAGCTCCTTTACATGCTTGTTGTGATCTTTTATCTTGTTAGTCATGTTGACCATTTCATCCAAATCTAGCCTGGCTACAGCAATTCTGCAACTTGTTCTTTTCGTTTGTAAATTTGATGCAAAATGTTGGCCTATAGTCATACGAAATCTTCAAAAATCTTGCACTAACTTCAACTAAACCTTTTTGTTTCATCAATGGTATTAGCAGGAACTACCCCCACTTCCAATACTATGACTTGCTGAAACAAAAAGGATAAGTTGAATAGGTCATTGCCATTAAAGTTAGTGCAAGATTCTTGTTACGGATATATCACTTTGAAAAGGATATATTGAAACTTTAAGTTTTCTACTTGTCATGAGGGCTTCTTTTCCTAACGATATGATGCATTCTGTTAACTGCTGCAGAGTTGGAGAAAGTATGGTAGTTACAGGCTTAGTTTTATGGAGCGCCATTGTCCACCAATAGTTGAGAGGAAACAATGCTTGGTTCCTCCACCAGATGGGTATAAACCTCCAATTAGATGGCCAAAGAGCAAGGATCAATGTTGGTACAGGTAAACTGACCCTTTCCAACCTAGTTTGCCACCAATTTCAGTAAATAAGTCATCTGTCTTATCCAAAAGAATGTCTATTTTTACCTCTGATGAGGCTCTAATTCTGCATATCATTCAGAAATGTCCCCTATGACTGGATTAATAACCAGAAAGCTAATCAGCATTGGCTTAGAAAGGAAGGGAACAAATTCTTCTTTCCAGGTGGAGGTACCATGTTTCCCAATGGCGTTGGCACGTATATTGACCTTATGGAGAATCTAATTCCTGGAATGAAAGATGGAACTGTCCGAACTGCAATCGATACTGGTTGTGGGGTGAGTATATACTGACTTTTGTTCTAAGACACCTTTGAAAAAAACTTTCTGCTCATTAGCTGCAGGAGGTCTCTGTGTTTAAGATAATTAATAACTTAATGTGCATAGGCCTATATAAATCTATCTACTCTTTAGGAAAAAATTATGTCATAGATATAAACATAATCTTTAGGTAATGTTTCTTTACTCATTTTAGAGTGATCCAAGATCCAGTGGACCTACCACTCTTAATTCTTAAACTCGTTATGAAAAATTTATCCAATAGTCTATTAATTAGTCTCCATCTCTATTGTTCAATTGATAAAGTCTAATAAACCAGTAGTGGCTCTGGTTTATTAGATCAACTTGGTTCAGTATCAAGGTTTGCAGCCTATTCTATTATTATCTTGTACTTCAAAAAATATCTCTTCATTTGGTTTTGTGTATTTGGTTTGATGGAGTTTGATTAAAAAATTTCAGTCCAATTCTAAAGTTGATTAGATTCAACCTTCGAATGTTTCTCAAACTTACAATTAATAAATGAAAAAACATCTCCAATTGCTGAAGATTTAATTCTAAATATTGACTCAACCATTTGCCCATTGAGTTTTATGCATTGTTTAACATTTAATGGGATGTTCATATGAATAATGCCGCTTATGTAGATATACATATAGCGGATTCATGTGGTTGCTATTGCTTTGTGGTTTGCAAGTAAGGTGAAATTATCCAGCATGTCTTATGATTGGATGTTAATAATTAAGTACACGTTGCCTTAGCCTCTTAAAGGCTGATTGATATGTATTCCTATGTCTATTTTTTTTTTTTTTTCAGATTTTTAGTATAGTATCAATTTCCTATGATAAATCTATTCTGTTTCTAAATTCCAGTGCTTAGGCTTAGCCACATATTCTATATTTGTGACCCTAGTCATGTTCTCTAATTTCTTTCTAACAGGTAGCAAGCTGGGGAGGTGATTTGTTAGACCGTGGTATTCTTACTGTATCTCTTGCTCCGAAAGATAATCATGAAGCTCAAGTACAATTTGCCCTTGAACGCGGTATTCCTGCGATTTTGGGCATCATATCTACTCAGCGTCTTCCATTCCCCTCAAACTCATTTGATATGGCCCATTGCTCCAGATGTCTTATTCCATGGACAGAATTTGGTATATTTCTAACACTGAGCTGAGTGATTGCATAAGCTACTTGCTTTTTTTATGAAAAAATTTATTATAAAGTTCTTCAAGGATGGGGTAACACAGGAGGTAAAATTCTATACAAACAATTATACTTTTTCCTTGTGATATTTTCCTTGAATGCAAATTCTGAAGAAATGTTTATCAAAAACTAAATGTGTAGTACATAATTAAAAAAATACAACAGATATTTAATGGGATATAATTAAAGCTGGAGGTTCGAGTTTCTATTTATATGTAATATAATTGTAGTATATAAAGTAATTTAGTAAAAATCAACTTACTAGCACTGTGGAAGAACCATGCTACTCTCATTGAATCATGCTATTTTACATGCTTGGTCATGCATGGCATTGGCAAATCCTGAAACTAAATCAGGTTGCCATCATCATCCTCAAGCCATATTTGTCCCAACTCTATTTAATTTTAATATTTTTCCTCAGATTTTTTTTCAAAAACAGTAATCTGAGAAAAGCTTATAGTTGTTCAACCAAAAGTCAATCTGTTATGTCAATTTTTGTGTGTTTTTTTACATGAATATGATTTTTATTAGTTTAGAAAGAATTGACAAATTTTGTTTCAGTTGGTTTGGTTTCCTGAAAAGAACTTGAACTGATTTAACTTTAGCTAGCCCGATTTATCGTAAACTAACCATAAGATTCCTATGTTGGAATTTGTCACAAGTAATGAATTGAATTATACCATATGATATGTAGCTTTTTTTTAAAAAAAAATGTTAGCCAAAGAACTAGAAAAAAATGAGTAAATTTTGGTGGCCTATTAACCTGAACATTAGCAGTGGCAGTCATCATATTTCTAGTGCATGATTGATAATACTGGCTCTAGAACTCTGTTCATCATGTACACAAACTTCGATTTGTGTTAACTCAAACTAAATATTCACTAGACTGTGTTTTTTGGTGTAATTCCATTTCCTTCAATTTAAGGCCCTCTCCCAATCATAAATTGTATCTTCATTTTGCTTATTTCATAGGCCTGCATCACTTTTATACCTTAGTATTTGTACCTGCCTCTTGGTCATAAAAAATTCAATATGATTACTTTCTAGTTCTTGTTCTTAATTTACTCTATTTCAAATGGTTCTATAGTTTGAAGCATTTGTTGTATTTATCAGATGGCATTTATCTTCTGGAGATACACAGAATACTTCGACCTGGTGGCTTCTGGGTTCTCTCCGGACCACCAGTAAACTATGAAAACAGATGGCGCGGGTGGAATACCACAGCAGAAGAACAGAAATCAAACTTTGAGGATTTGCAGAAATTGCTAACAAGCATGTGTTTCGATCTATATGACAAAAAGGATGACATTGCGGTTTGGCAGAAGTCTCCAAACAATACTTGCTATGATCAACTTAGTCCATCTTCTTACCCACCTAAGTGTGATGATAGCATGGATCCAGATTCAGCATGGTACACTCCGCTCCGAGCATGTTTAACTATTCCAAGCCAAAACTACAAGCTGGGGCTAGCTTCTATCCCGAATTGGCCGAACAGGTTGCATGTCCCTCCCGATCGCACGTCTGTGGTTCCCAGTGGGGATTCTGGTGGATTCAAGCATGACGAGAGTAAATGGAAGATCAGGGTAAATCACTACAAGTCTTTACTGCCTGCTCTAGGAAGCGACCAAATTCGCAATGTCATGGACATGAATACTTTGTATGGAGGGTTTGCAGCAGCACTTGTCGCTTCTCCTATTTGGGTGATGAATGTCGTCTCTTCTTATGGTCCAAGTTCTCTTGGTGTGGTCTATGACAGGGGACTAATTGGCACCTACCATGACTGGTAAGATACAGACCTCTGATAAATTTCACTGCCATCGTTCATCTAATTCGATTAATTATGCTACATACTAATAAGCTAGTAGACATATAATTAGATAATCAATAAATACTCGGGTTAGACATGTGAATTATAAATATGCAGGAAAGGTAGACTTAGTTAACAATAATAAAAAAGAGACTAATGAAACTGAATACTCTTGTTGTTGTAGCAATCATTTGAAATCATAGCTAATGATATAAAAACATGATTTTATTGTTCTCTTCTGAGTTTATTCATAAAATATAATTCTTCATGTGTGCCTTGACGTAATGATAAAGTTATTACCACGTGACATTGAGATCACGAGTTCGAGTCGCAAAAGCAGTCACGTGCAAAATACAAGGCTGCATATACAATAAATCTAATGCGGTCTAATCCCTTTTAGAATTCCGCATTGATGGGAAGTTTTGTGGGTCGGATTATCCTTTTTATTTTTGGTATATTCTCTTACTAGAATGCTTGCATTTACTTGCACAAATCCTATATCTATTAACTCAAATTTATTTACATGACTTTTCTTGATGGCTACCTGCTTTGAGAACAAGTTTCATTTTATCTTATGTTGCCAGTTATGCTGTACAAAAGCTCATTGTGGTGCTCGTCTCGTACTCGTAATCACAATGTTGTCAATCTAACAATGTTGTTGTTTCAAACTTCTGCTTCAGGTGTGAGCCATTCTCAACGTACCCTCGAACATACGACCTCTTGCATCTCGATGGGTTATTTACAGCTGAAAGTCATAGGTAACTAAATATTCTATCTTGGAATCTCCTAGTCGAAAACTTCTAACGATTCTGTCTACTACGATACTATCTTACTCTAAAACGAGCTTGCGAGAGTTATATCCTGATTTTTTTTTTTCATGTTTCGACAGATGCGATATGAAATATGTACTGCTCGAGATGGACAGAATCCTACGCCCCCATGGCTACGCGATGATTCGTGAATCGACCTATTTTCTCGATGCAATAACTACCATTGCCAAAGGGATGCGATGGAAGTGCAACAAGCACAACACCGAGTACAACGGAGCCGGCGAGAAGCTGCTAATTTGCCAGAAGGACTTGTGGTTCGCGAATGAGGAAATCCTTCTTTAAGCAAGAATTTTCACAATGGATTTGGTTGGCTTACTGAGTGTTCTTAGTTGAGTTATAGCGTACGAGAGATCATGAAGCATGTTTGACAAACAAGAAGCATCGGATGATTTGAATGGTAGCACAGATGGAACATATTTTCCTCTATTTTTTTTCTTCTGAAATTGTTTCTGATATTTTGATGTCAGACAGACTCGCCCAGTTCTATAGATACTGTGTCTGGATTCTTTCTCTGTTCTCCTCCCACCACAGCTTGGCGTGCACCTCCCCGAATTTCTCGCGGCTGCATCGACATTGTTGGTGTTAGAAAGTGGTGATTTGTGGTGGTTTTTGATTGATCGATTGATCCATCGATCCATTTGGTTACCTGAATCGGACTCGCCGGAGGTCTCGAGTGCCGTCGGCGAGCTCGCGGATGGTGATGAACACGCCCGGTTCGTCTTCTTCCACCCACTCGGTTGTCTCCAGATCGCTGGCGTTGCTGATGGAAATGGAGGCTTCGTCCCTGGACGAGGTGGTCGTCCTCGACGCGTCCATGGATCCGGCACCGTAGGGGAGGCGGGGCGGGAAAAATTGCTCGGATGGATCCGGCACGAAGGGGTAGCAGACGCCTTTCATCGGCGGCGGCGGCGGCGGCTGCTGCTGCCGCGGTCGGTTGGAGCATCTGGTGGCGGCGGGGCTTTCTCGCGTCGAACCCACCCTCGAATAGAAGGACTCTCTCTGAAAAATCCAGCGTTTAGGTTTAGGGTTTTTGAGATTCAATAGAGAAGAGAGAAGATTGTTCAACCTCGCCGCCGTCGTCGGATCTTGGAGGCGGAGACAGAGCTTGACAATTGAATCTCTGGACGTTGTAGAGCTCCATGATCCGGTCGTAGTTCTGTCCCCACCACCGCTGCGCTTGCCACTTGTTGAACATCTCCCGACTACACGCACAGAATTCACCATTGTCTCAGAGCTAAGAACAGAGTCCAGCGATCGGAAGTATGGAACCGCTCAGACCTGAATCGGATGCGCCTGAGATCATTGCCGGCACCGCCGGGGAGCGACACGAAGGTTATGTGCACCCCCGGCTCAACCTGCGCCACCCACTCCTTGGGCCGCCCTTCGTCCTCCAGCACCACGCCCTCCATCGCCGCCGCCATCGCATCGACGATGCCACCGGTCCACCTGGCGCTGCTCCTCGGCTCTTCATAACTCATGTCCCACGCCGGCGTCGAGCTCGAACTGGCTGCTCGCAGGACACCGCGGAGGTGGCGGCCTCGTGCGACGGCGATCATCTCCTCGCCGTCGAAGTAGTGGCGGCAGCGGAGGCGGTGCGAATCCTTGCCCCGGGACGACGATCCAGAAACCTTCAACACCATGTCCTTAATCTGCGGAAGAAGATCAAAAATCACGATTGAGCTCCATAATCAAGCTGTTACAAGAACCCTAAACAATATCGACGATCGAGGACGACGACAGGGTGCCCCTGCGTCCCTTTATTCCTGTTCAGCCAAACGATCTCTTTCCACGAGAGAACTCTGCTTTTTAAAAAGACACGAATCCAGGCCTCCGCCATTAAAAAGAGGAGCAAGAGCTTCAATCCCGCTCTCTTTTAGACCCCATTCCTCGCGCTCCCTCTCTTTCTATCTGTTCTCTGTCTCCTTCTCTGGATCCGTGCGCACGCAAACCACAGCTGAGGCACGGAGAGAAAGCGAGATGGGACCTTCCTCTCGTCCTCTGCCTTGACCGAGCTTTGTCCGCTCTGGGACGTGGACCTCGCAGTGAATCTCGCCGGCTTGCCCACCCACACAACCTTGTCATTCTTCCCCACCAACTGTCCTGCGCGGCCAGCCTTGGTTCCATGGTCGCACGGTCGTCGTCGCTTTTGCAGCTGCTCTGTTCCCACTCTCTCTCACGCGCCTTCGTCTGGTTCAAATTTATGCTAAAAGAAGGGATTTTGTGTGGGGGAAAAGGAGATGGAGGTGAACCTGGGAGGTGAGGCTTTTGCCAGCGTCTTTGCCGCCGGCTGAGTTGGTCGCCGCGTCATCTCCTCCCTCGTCTAGCCCGTGCTTGCTGCAAGCAATGCACGCCAACATCACCTGCGCGACAACATCACAGAGATGGTGACAGGGATAAAACAGGGGCAGGCGCTTGTCCCTCTCTCTCTCTCTCTCTGGTTGCTCAGACGCCATGGACAGAAGATGGAGACGAGCGACAGACAAGGAGACAACGAGGCGCCACGATTAAGGGAACAGGGAATTAGGGAAATCTCACCTAAATCTCGATTCTCGTCGACTTACCGTGGATCTTGCCGAGGAAGGGACCGGAAGTGAATGCGCCGGCGGCGTGGCGATCTCAGAAGCGAGGGAAGTAGAAGAAGAAGAAGAAGCGCGGCTACGAGTGCTAGGCATGAGTGTGCGTATTTTAAGGCTGCGAGGTTTCTTTTCCGTCGTCGAACCTTCCCGTGGAAGTTTCACTTTTTGACTCTCGTACTTTGCAAATTATCATTTTACCCCTGCAGATTCACTAAACTCATTTATTTATTTAATAATTAAGTGTCATACAGTTTTGTGCACTGATGTAGTTTACTAATCTATTTAAAGTTTAATTATAAATATTTTAAAATAAAAATCATAAGGGCGTTCAATATTTTAGTTATAGTCTGTTATCCTATTTTTATCTTTAAAATATCCTTATTCTATATTATTATTATATTAAAATAGAGAATATTATTATACTAAAATATTTTTAAAATTTGCTCAGAATAACTTGAGTCATCAAAATCATTTTAACTTCGTATACTATCGTAGTACTTTTGATCAAAATTACTAAACGTGCAATTATTTTGAATAAATTTGTTATAAATAATTTTGATAAAAATTATTATAAAATTTAGATGATAAGGACAATAAAGACGGCCTCTTTGATTTTTATCTAATATTTTTAATCATTAAATTCAGCATTCCAAGTTAGACGTTCATCCCTCAGTAATTAATAAATCTATCACGTATTTTATAATTTCAATAAAGTTGTTATGTGGTTTTAAGATTAGCAACTCTATCATATATTATTGGACATTAATATCAAATCTACGGTCACTATCTTTCTAGCCATTTGTTGTCATGTCAACTCATTTAATTTATTCAACTGATTAATGTAAAATAGCTGTGTCTTAACAAAATTTATCTATATTTTTCTCAATAAATTATTAATACCCTAGACCTTCTAAAAAATTTTCAAATTGGCTTTCATTTCAAGCCAAGAAATAGGTAAATAGATATGTCCCATCGTAGTAATTCTTAAGGGGTAAAAGACCAAGAAGAAGTAAATTATTTATATCAAATATTATTTTTTCTATAACTAGATTTAATCTTTTGACCCTTGTGATTCGCGGGTATGTTCCTAATGAATGAGGGAGCCAAGAAGTAAGTTATTTACATCAAATATTTTTCTTATAGTTAAAATTTCACTTCTTATTGATTGTTATTTTCTTCAAACCTCAGAGAAAATTATTTAAAAAAATTCCCGAAGGATCCTATCCCAGGGTCATCCCCAAAATGAAAAAAAGGTAGTTATTGGTGAATATCCTCTGGTCCATATTTTATGGATCACTCCTGGTTCCTCTGATCTGCACCGTTGGATCAGATCATGATAAATTAGTATACAG
>JBBPFP011225494.1:0-10744 GCA_037974795.1 Kaempferia galanga
CTTTATGCATAACTATTACTATTAATATTCAAATTAATTAAATTATTTTTAATTGCATTATTTAATGTTTTCTGTAGTCTCCTTTTGTCCTTATACCTTCCACTGTAATAGATTTAGCTTTTTTTATCTATATAATTTATTTTTTTGTCTTTGAACTTGTTGCTACCATCTTAACTTGTTTCCCCCTGTGTATCATCTCTCAGAGTTACATCTAATTGCTCTTGTATTTGAGCTCTGCTACATTATTATTTTTTTTTTCTGTACTGCAGTCTTAAGAAACATCAAATCAGAATGATATAATAATTGCTTGAGCTTGTAGTTACTTCTTGGTTTGACCACTGTTAATAATCGGGTCATGCTTGCCTCTAACTAGTTTTTTTTAATTTTATTTTGTTAAATATTGTACTTTTATATAGCCGACCCCACCTAGTAGGATAAGGCTTGGTTGTTGTTGTATTGTCTATCTTTTGTAACTTGCGATAGGAAAACGTGAATGAGGGTTTTAGGTGTGATGTTCTGTTAGTAATTGATTTCCATCCAAATCAGAATAGATGGCGCTTCCCATCAAAGTAACTAGTTATTGGAGGAAGAGCTGCTAGGGATTAGAGAAATAGAGTCGAAGAGTGAGAGAGACCAACAAAGATTTGGTTGTGTATAATTCTACGTAATCTCAAATTTACCTGTTCTGCCATGGAGGGCCAAGGCCAACAGAGACAGTACAAGCAAAGGTTACCATATGGGCATATTCATAGGATGTATAAAACACACTAGTGATCATGCTTGCTTAGTAATTTGTAAAAACAGTTTGATCAAGGGTATGGAGTGGGATCTTATCCTTGAATCATTATCTAGTATGTTGTTTAAAACTGATGTGATCTGTATTTCTGTTGTAATCAAACCTAAATGATATTACTAAACAACTTGTTGATGTGGACGTTTGACGTTCATGGGTGAGAGTAATTGTTAGAAGTTTTATTCCTCAAAAAGAATGGTCTGAACTCCTAATTTTGACCATCTTTATAATAATTAAAATGTAGTTTTTGTTTACAACTAGTCCAATAAAATAAATGATTAGAAAGTATATTAAGAAAACACATCAATAACCCACCCTCATGTAAATTTATTACTTATATTGTTTGCTTACTTTGGAAGGTGCATTTATGCTTTGAAGCTATTATGTGATGATTTGCTAGAACTTAACTGAGAAATCTGATAAGATGAACTTTTTGTATCTTAAACAGTTAGGTTTGCATCAGTTATTCAATATTTCTATATTTTTAAAATATAACTTTGCTGGAGTACAATTTTCAGTTTACTTAATTTCCTTAAAGTCATTTTAGAAGTCCAACTTTGTGTATGTTATAATATGTAAATTCCTTGTAAAGTTTGTGTCTCTCGTTTGCATCAGCCTGTCTTCTAGGCATGTTACTTGAAATTCTACTACTTTCTTTACAGAAAGAATCAAGATCATGAAATCTTGAAGCTGCTCTCTGGATCTTGCTATTTACCTCACCCAGACAAAGAAGATACTGGAGGAGAGGATGCTCATTTTATCTGTCCTAATGAGCAAGCAGTTGGTGTGGCAGATGGAGTTGGTGGATGGGCTGATCTTGGTGTTGATTCAGGACAATATGCTAGAGAACTCATGTCTAATTCAGCAAATGCAATTCGGGAGGAGCCAAAAGGTTCCATTGATCCCTTAAGAGTTCTTGAAAAAGCTTACTCAATAACAACAGCTAGGGGTTCATCCACTGCATGCATTATAGCTCTGACTGCCCAGGTCCTTTTCCTTTTTATTGCTTTGGATATCGCTAATGTAGCATATAATTTTTTTTAATCTGTTTTAGTTGTGCAATTTTTCCACATAAATCTGAGATATTTTATTAAAGAAAAATGGTATTACATCTACCTTGTAGTGTTCAACATAATCTTTGGCATGATATCATGTTTACTGTAGACTCTGTCTATAACTCTTTGGCTCCTATAACCTTTTGTATTTTCTCTACATCTTTGTTATATACATTTCGTATCATTAGGATGCTGGATCCCTTTATCCATTTGCAGATTGCAAGAGGGAATACCTGGTCCTTCCTCTCTTGCTTGGCCTTGCCCCTAAGAGAGAGGGGGAGAGGGAAAAAAAAATCAACAGCAACCAATTATTTGAATAAAGAGAAAGGAGCTAATTAGGAGGTGTGAGATTATTGTCTCTGTGCTGCATCACTATGATACCTAATAGGATCAGTAGATGATAAGCTATTATTAGCCTCTGGAGTTGGTGTTCTAGTAGCCTGTCCATAGTAGAATAATGAGCATACAACATCATACAGAACATGCTGTATATTCACTCTGCATTCTGCATGTTCTTTTTGCAAACATCCAATCTGTAAAATTTCAGTCTCAATGTATTTATTTTAATGGATCTGGTGGTGTTTCAATGCTAGATAGAAGGACATCATCCTATGTTACTACCTCTAGATATGTCATATTAGTATACTGCTTTCGTTGTTCTGTATAGTAACGTTTAAAATTAAGCTGCACCTAAATGTTTGCATTGTATGGCATTTACCTTTTACTTTTTTTTTTTTGCTTCTGCTAAACAGATTTATAAAATGGTGAAACTTTTTCCTCAATGGACATTACTGCCCACCTACACAATTTTTTTAAAAAAACTTGTTTATTTATTGTTTTTTTATGAATCTTCTGGTTTTCATTTGCAGGGCATCCATGCTCTCAATCTAGGAGACAGTGGATTCATTGTTGTGAGAGATGGATCCACACTCTTCAGGTCACCTGTACAACAGCATGATTTCAATTTTACTTATCAGCTTGAAAGTGGCAATGGCAGTGACCTCCCCAGCTCTGCACAAGTAAGTTCTGATACTTGTTCTGTCATACCTCTTGTTATTACAGCTATTTACGGGCCTCTGGGATGATTAAAGTTAGTTACTAAGCACTTAGTATCATAAGTGTTTTGATATTCTTGGTTTCTTAATTATCATCACAAAAGCTCCACCATGGATACCAAATGCAAGAGATGTGAAATTGTTTTCTGGTCTTAAACTATCATATCATGTCTCAATATTATGGTAGCACGCTGACTGGATTCTGAAGTGAGCTGTCAGATAATCTTCATATTGGTAGTAGAATATTTAGCACCATTAATGGAATCTTTTGGTCTGCAAAGAAGGTTATTAAGCTGCATTACTTATTAGTGCAGTTGTACTGAGTTCTAGACATGTAACTCCAATCAAGAACCAACTCTTTTGTTTGCAATTGATCAGGTATTCAATTTCCCTGTTGCACCGGGCGACATAGTCATTGCTGGAACTGATGGCTTGTTCGATAACTTGTACAACAATGAAATCACTGCAATTGTCATCCAGGCCACCAGAGCTAGCCTCGGTCCTCAGGTTACTGCTCAGAAGATTGCTGCGCTTGCACGGCAGAGGGCGCAAGATAGGAACCGGCAAACTCCCTTCTCAGCAGCTGCTCAGGATGCTGGATATCGCTACTACGGAGGCAAACTTGATGACATTACTGTTGTTGTGTCCTATATCACTGCATCTGATGTTTAACTTGGGACAATTTCTATTTCCGAATTGTACAGGAGGCTCCTGGTATGGGAGTCTAAACATTTTTCTAAGTTTCTTTTCTAAGTCGATCTCGATCCTTCAACTCCATGGCAAAAAATGTGCCATAGACCTTTGGATTTTGAATAATGAAACTAGTAGTTGTACAGTCATTGGTGAAGCAATTACTTAGCTTCATTCACATAGCTCCTAGTTGAAAAGGAACTATAACAATCTAGTGAGATACATGCAAAATCTTCATTCTAGAGCTTTTGCAAGGTACCATGTTACTATAATTAAATCTCGTTTCGTGCTAGTTATGATGAGTGAAATATATTGTTCCTCCCGCTCTCATGCTGGTGCAGCGTGGAATTGCGTAGGCGCTAGGGTGAGGGAATCGTCTTTTCCACCATGGCGCAGTGTGGAATCAATGATGATGATGAGCAGTAAGGAGGGATCTTTGAGGTACTTAGAGGGTTTTGCCTTTATTCTTTTTGTCGCATTCAGTTTACTTGCCTATACAGCTACTGCTTTTACTTGAAGGAAAACAGGTAGAAGTAGAGTGAAAAGAACAACATATATAAAACTTCAAGTTTTCCTATTTACTTGGTGGCAAAAGGTGAGGTGATGCATTCGCCCTCAATGCCCCCGCCTATCCGACCCTAGGCTAATACGGAGGAGGTAAATCACGGGAGACTACTAGCTATTAGGATAGAGATGAGCGCATGCGAAGTTTTCCTATATATTTGGAAGAGAGTAAAGAGGAGAGAGAAAATTAACCATCTAATAAACCCAAACAAGAAACTAATACTATTTTTATCCTTAGTTCTGTCTGTGGCAGTTCTCAAATTGGCACTTCTGCTGCTTCATATTTTCTCAGTATCATGTGTTTTCTGCAAATCCATGCAATGCTTCCACTGTCCCTGTACCTCACCCTCCATAATCCAAACCTCTCAGCTATGTCCTTCCCAGTTGTGATCTTTTGAGATTTCAAGAAGTCTACTAGCCACTGCTCAGCACCTACCACCTCTTGCGCAACATTCCTTTCTCCACTCCTGTTTCTGAATCTTCTTCCTGCTTGTCCAGTCACCACATAACCGAAGATCCCGCCAGCCGCCATGGTTGCTGTCCCATATACAAGCGAAGAATCCATCAAGTGCGTGAATTCCCTAGCCAAATCAGGTATCATATGCCCCATGCCTGCCACAACACTAACTCCTATCTTGAGAGCAAAAGTTAGGAGCTTCATCAGGCCAGCCATGTAAGGTAGCAGGCTTTTGATTGCTTGGTTGTCCAGTTGCATTAGTTCACACCCTATTTGATCATCCACAACATGCATTTCTCTCCGATACTCGCACAACATATGCAGACGAAGGGCGGTCATTCCGGGAACTAGACTAGTGATGAGTCTTCTGGCATTGTTCTGCATTTGTACAAAATAGAACAACCGTGGCACCTTTCTTTCTTCCATTTCAATGTTGAAGTTGATGATATAGTCTATTTTTCTGTGAAGTTCAATTAGGATCTGGTGTTCATAGTATCTGAGTCCTTGAATCTCCTGCTTCAGATCCTTAATCTCTTGTTCAAGAATTTTAAGTCTCTGCAAGACCACTTCTACCCCCTTTGCGATGCCAGTTAGAGAAGGTTCAACTGTGCATTGAGTCTCATTTGCATCTACTTTTGGAGGTTCCTGTGAGTTATCAGTTGGCACAGCGAGCTCAGCAGCAACATGATGCAGGTCATAGTACCTTCGATGTAACACTTCTCGGAAATCCTCATCGGAAAGTAGGTCTCTTGCATAATCAGAACCTGACTGTAAGATGATTTTGTTATCGCTTACAAGTGAACTCCAAGTGTGCTGGTAATCATACATGCTATCTGCGGGCATTGACAGTAAAGCCTGTTTTATCTGTTGAAGAGGCACGCACTGGGTAGTTCTCAATCTAGATGGAACTCGATGTTCGACGCAGTCTGGCCGTATTATTTTCTCAGTAAAAGTGATGCTGAGGGCTATGCTTTGGATCACGGGGATTATGAGCTGGTGAAAAAGTCTTACAGTCTCATTAATGCTCTTTGTAGAACAAGCAATGACATCAATATAAGAACTCAGTTGACCACCAGCTTCAACCTGAATGTGGACTCCATTGATGTAAATGCCAATGAGGTTTTTCTCTAGGCTGTAAACTGCCCCTTGTTGGATCTTCAACCTCAGTAATTCGTTATAAAGGTGCACCTGATTTAGAACATTTTAAAATAATAATAACAATACCAAGTTCAAAATCCCAACACAAGTTTCCATGATCTTGTATTAAAGCTTAGAGCAAATAGAATGATGCATCAGCCAAAGAGATTTACAGAAACCACAATCATGATTAAAAAAATGAGTAAAAACATTAGGATTACAAACAAGAATAGGAGTTTTGAATTATGAATTCCAAACTAAACCTGTCATTCTATGATACTCATCTCATGATTGTTTTTCACTGTGTTAAATCATTATGTCTCCTGAATGAAACATACTTGAATTTAACTTCCAAATTGTTAGATTATCAGTGTGCATTATGTTATGTTTAGGTTACTAAGCATGATTTCCCTTTTAGCAATTTGATTATCTATTGCTCTCTCTCTCTCTTCATTGCTTTTATCATTCAATTTTTTTAAACTTCATGAAGAATGTGTATGTAAAGACATAATAAGGGTGTAAAACTCATATACCTGTAGTCTTGGAAAGAAACCTTTTGTAAGAAACATATGCGAATGATCGCATTCCATCTTCCTTCCAACATAAACACACTCACTTGTGTTTACTTGCCATTTTTGTAACCCCCCTCTTCCTTCTTCAAGAAGTGATGGTATTAAAAGAAGAGCTTCCGAATCACCAGGATCTTTTTCATAGCACAGTTCTAGCTTTAGCATTATCTTTATCAGATCAGTAGCTTCCAAGTTATCATAGACATTTGCGCCCATCCAAGAATTCTGATTTTGCATTGTTCTTCTTACAATCCTCTCCAACTCTCTCCTACTCATAAAACCATCTTTCTCTCGTCTTTCGGCTTTTGATACATCTAGTCTCACTAGCAAATTGAGAACCTCACCCCAAAACCATTCACAGTCTAATATCATAAGTCTGAGGTCTTCAAAGAAGATCACCTCCCCAATGAGGTGCAAAGAATTCGCAACTGCACACCTTCGCTTTTCCAACCTATCGACATTGTTGAACCTTGACCGTAATCTTAGCGGCGAGACCTTAAGCTGGCACAACTCACAAAATTCCCTCCATTTCATAACTGGTTTGTTTGTGTTGGCAGACCTCCACTCAGATAAGATTTTTGCCATTTCATTGCACAGCTCAAAAACTTGGGGAACTCTTTGGAGAATGGTTTCACTAGTTTTTCGCAAATGCCGTGCAAGTTTACTTACCGACATCGATGATCTTGCATCCACCATAAAAACTGTAGGATAGATATCGACAAAACCTTGGAATCTCTCCCTGAGCCTTTGGATGGAAATTGCAGTTGTCTGCAGGACATTGGATTGTGGGGAAACTCTATCCCAGTGAGTGAGAACTATGGTGACATACGGGAGCATTGATTGCGAAGATCCTCTTCTAGAGTTAGAAACTATGAACTTGATCCAATACAGAATATCACCTTCAATCTCATCAGGGCTCTTCAGTTCTTTGCTTGGATGATTTCGAAACAAACTGGATACTATCAGGAAGAAAGATGGGCTTCCATAGCTTGGAAAAATGAGGTCATGTAGCTCAAAATTTTCATGTTGGCCACCAAAATTCCAGATTGAGATTTTTATGTCACCATGATATACAATCTTTATCTTGACATTGGTTCTTCGCATAATCTGCTCGACAGAAACCACCAGAGTTCTCATATGATCAACATAAGGCAACTTTGTGTTCATGCTTTTGAAAATGGAGTTACACAGAGTGTTTTTTCCTGTATCGATACAAGTCATTGAAATGTGAGAAATAATACTCATGCAGCCAATCTGAAGTTACTCTATCAGTTAACAAAAATTGGTTAGAATGAAACTAGTAATTCTGTTCATAACAACAGAAAGCTAGTCTGATAGTTCATCATACCTGCATATTCTTGCCCACAGAAGAAAATTCTGCAGCACCTGGGTGAATTGAGTGGTAAATCAGTGCCAAAGTCATCCTCTGGCACAATACTACCATTCTGTCCTAGCTTCTCGTAAATCTTGTCTGTCTTTCCTGAAATTTGCAGAGGAGTTCTAGCAAGATCAATTTCTTCAATCCATGGGTTAATCTGCAAGGTTTCCATGATGGTCTGCAACACCATATCCCCTTGAACACCTACACATCCCTCCAACGATATGCATCGTAAAGTTGCATTCCTTTCCAAGGCCCTGAAGATTTTTATGATATCATCTGGCTTCATACTCGTATCACCACTGATACCGAATCGAATCACTGTCTGGTTTGTCTCCAACATTCTCAGTATTGCTATCAGACCATCTTTCCCTATTTTTGTTTTTCCACCCCCCAAAATCAATGACTTCAGAGTGGTGTTTGCTTGCTTTTGCACTGGAGAGAATCTGCTTAATGGACAAAGCAAGTGATCCACCCCAACTCCAGTAAACCAATTCTGATCTAGCTGCAAATTTTCTAACTTCTGGTTCACAAAAAGCCCAGCAGCTATGTAAACAACTGCCTTGTCCCGGAGGCAAGCTCTCGATAACTTGACATCCTTCAGGGTTTGGTTTTGTTCTAGGGATACTCTGAATTCCCTAGCCCACCTTGTTTTCAGCTTGATTCCCGTCATGTCTAAGGTCCTAACAGTGGTGTTCCATGCCAATGCACAGGCCACTCTCTGGGAACCTGAAGCATTGAGCTTATAGATCCTGAGGGTGTTGCTTTCAGGGGTGAACTCGACGACTTTGGAGCTCCTGTCACTATTATCTCTACTCCATATGTGAACTTCCAGATTTCGATTCCTTGCTAGTATTGCAGAGATCAGTGGTGTTGCAGTGAAAGATTCCTTGTCAAATACAATCAGCAATTTGAGTGTTGGATTCACCTCAATCACCCTTGCAAGGTCTTCAGCTCCCTTTGAACCGACTGAGTCCTCCCATATCTGTAGTTCTTCCAGTGTATCATTTTTTGCCAATGCCAAGGAGAGAAACCTTGCACCAGTCGATTTGATATGGCACTCCGAGAACACAGCTGCTTTAATTCCTCCATTCCTTTCAAACACACCTGATAGCTCTCGCAAACCTTCTTTCTCAAACATGCATCTCTCGAGTTCAAGGTGTTTAATGCTCGAGTTGGTAGCGAGAAATGAACACAGGCTTTGCAATTGCCTTTGCTCCCACTGTACACCATGAAACGACAAGTTCATGAGGTTCTTCAGATTACCTCCTTGTGCCATCATCTCGTCCAATATCGCACAGAAAAACTGAACACCTTCTCTATCTGTGGAGATGTTGATGTTCAACGAGCTCTCTGTCAGCAGGGAAGTGCTTGAACTGGGGGCAGATTGGTAGAAGGAAACATTCTGCAGGATGGTGTTGGCCGACCTGATTGTATGCAGAGCTGCATGGAGATTGCTGGTGCTTGTGCTGGTTGACATCGCTTCGTGTGGACTAAGTGCAATCTTCAATGGATATGAAGTAATTAAGGAAGATCTAGACGTCTCAAGATTATACCTTTCTTGAGTTCAACTCTAACTCACGTCTTGTTCTTAAAGACGCCTCTTTTGGACTTCTCCAAAAGAAAAGAACAAAGGAAAGAAGATTCTTGTTTGCTTTTTCTACCTGCTCTTATGGTTGAGGAAGGAATCGGATAACAAAGGCGAAAAAAAGTTGAATGCTGGTGATCCCGTCCGGAAGCTAAGCCAGATGGAAGGGACGGTGACGAGGGCAGGAGCTTTGATGATGAGAGGACTAATAGCGGGGGCTAGAAGATGAGCTGGAAATCACACAGACTGCCGTATGCCATTCCAGAGAGCTGGTGGAAGTCATACTTGCAAATCTGCGCACACTCCGAGAAGCACACAGGAGCGTTAGAACCCAAACTAGGATTAGGTACTCCGATTTCGATGCTTAAGTCAGAAACCATCCTTGAATGTAAAATGCAAGATACAGAAAGGAAGAATATGAACAATAGTGTAGAAAGTGCAGAACACTAAAAGTGCCAAAAGAAAAACAAGTTTCTCATGTGTATACGTGCATAGCTTTTTATACTATCTGTTAGAGTCTCGGTTGTAACGAGAGGACAAAGAATATTCGCGCTAGACAATGTCGGATGCAGAGGTTGTAGCGAAGGCTCCCGTAGACTAATGGAAGTTTCCATATGTTAGAATGGGAGAATGTTCTCTTATTCTTTGACATGCGGTTTGATCTCTGACACAGTTGTCTCCAGGAGGTGGTCTGATCGGCGTCTAGGTTGCTCGGGTTTACATGAGGAATGATTCCCCTAAGAATGGGCGAGCACACTCATAGAAGGACCTGACCGACTTAGGAGCAAGCCGACTGTATGCTTGAGGCGTTGTGTGAGCGATGTGATTTTGGTCGAGGAGCTGAATCTTGCAAGGCCAACTTGGCGCTAGGGTCGACTGGCGATATGCTTAAGAGTTATGATGAGCACGAGGCGATACCTTGAAGGGCCAGGCCGACACGGTAACTGACTGGCTATATGCTCGAGAGTTATGATCGTGGGATGCATGGTTGGGCCTTAAAGGATCTGACTAGCGATAAGCCGGTTGGGTAAGTGCTCAAATCGTGTAGTGGGCCAGGTGTATTGGGGATTGAATTTGATGGCCGACTTATCTTTCTACTATGGTTAGCACAACGGAATATACAACAAGTAGGAAATAAAAATTACAAAGACAAAAATATGAAAGCAGACCGGCTAGTACAACATCCTTGTTAGTGGAGAAAGCTCTCAACACACTTGACCAAGCTCCCAGAAGTGTTTAGGCTAGTAGACTACCAACTAGGAGTTAACTACTCCCAATTTCGTAAACCATAACCAAGCTCCCAAGGCTTGGTTATATAGGCAACCAGCTGAACACGTTGCTAGTCTACCGCCACCAGTCGACTGCTAATTTTAGCAGTCGACTGGTCCCACGTTGAAATATAGCCGTTACAGCCCCACGACTATACACCAGTCGACTGGGTAGTCGACTGGTCCACAT
>JBBPFP011225711.1:0-10741 GCA_037974795.1 Kaempferia galanga
GAATTGGAATTGAATTCCATTCAAAGCCTCCCAAGTAAATCAGACCTAAAGAGATCTTATTTGGCATGGGAATTCATTTGAAAAGCTAAAATTACTAAATAGCCCTCCATGAACATATTAAGTTTTATTGATGAAGGGCAAAATGGTAAAAATATAAGAATTCAATTCAATTCGGATAGATTCCAAATCAAGAAATTCAATTCAGTTCTGTTATTTACTAACTCATTCTAAACATAAGAATTGAATTCAATTCCGGATGGAATTCGGACATCATAGCTACCTGGATCTACAAAAGACATAACAAATCACACAACAAATTTGCATCCATGAGATAAAATAGATAACAAAATAATATATATATATAAGGACTTCATTATGTCACAAGACGCTGAACTGGATTTGTATCTTGATTTTCTTATGCCAAAACTCATCATTCAGCACGTTGGTTATGGAAAAATTAATGAATTTTAAAAAGGATAAAGCTTATAAGACTCTTTGATGATACCTTCCTAAAGGGTCAACCAAAGAAGAAACAAAATGTTCCAAATCACATTATTTTCTTCAATCACAGTTTTCAAACTAAAAAAAAAAAACAGTCAACACATTCAAAACAGGAAGATTTATACCTGGGGAGCTTCCGTCGAATCCATAAAGCTCATTCATAATAGTAGACTTACCAACCCCAGGTGGTCCAATAATTCCAATGACAGTGAAATCGGTGTTCTCAGTTAGAAACTGCACGGGAAAAAAAAAAGATCATCGGCTCGGAGCCCTTCATCAATGTTCACTGTTCGCGATGAACTACGAGGGGTAATCCAGCGACGAAGAAGGAATCAGTTTGAAAGTTCGCCACTGCTAAACAAACCTCGTCTACCTAGGACTAAAGAGTAAGGATGCTAGCGAAGTATAGAAAAACGCGAACCGGAAGGATCCGCTCGGTGTGAAACTCCCAGGATTCGGAGAGAAGATTTAAAGATCCGGGCTGTTGGGCATTTCGGGACCGGTGAACGACGGCGGAGGGATCGACCTCCCGGCCGAGCCTCTGGCCTGCTGCTGCACCGCCCGCTGGCTTGGCGAGGAGAATCTTAGGAGGAGGTGGGGGAGGAGGCAGCCCCGACGACATAGAGGAAGAAGAGGGAGCCTGAGGTATCCCTGAGGTAGGAGGCGCGCCGCCCGACATTCCGGCGAGCGTCGAGTGAAAGTGGCACGTCCGCCGCGACAAGAGGGGGGAGGGATTTTGACTGCTACTTTGGATCCGGTTCGCAAATAAAACCGATAAGAGACAGAATCCGGATCCGAATAAACTTCCGTTTGCTGGGCATGATGTTACATATTATGTTTTAACCCCTTTACTTTTATGAAATTACGTCAAAAATGCTCCTTGTAATTTCCGCGTTTTCAAAAGGCACCCCATACTTTTAAATTTAATAAAAAAAACTCTAAACATTTTAAATCGTTGACATTTTACGCCCCATCGCCTCGGCAAACCCGAACCGAAACGGGGGCGTTCAGCGCCGCCCGCCTCCCCTCCTCCCTCGTCTCGCCCTTTTTGGCCGACGATGGAGGACATGGACTGGGACGCATCCGCCTTTTCCGGCGTGAAGACCGAGGAGGACGGCCCCCGCCTCTACTGCGACTCCTGCGGCGGCACCGACTTCGCCAGCGGCGACGATGGATTCTACTACTGCCAGATGTGCGGCTTCCAGAGCCAGGACGCCGTCGACACAGGATTCGCCATGGAGGACATCTGGGGCGACAGCCATGGATCCGGTGCGCTCTACAACCTCTGTCGCAGCCGCGCCCGGACCCAGCCGCAGACCCCTACCCCCGCGGTCCGCAAAGACGACATCCTTCGCTCGCTCGCCAATTCGTACGCCTCCGGCAGAAACCCTAAGCAGGAGGAGGAGGAACAGAAGGCGACTCCGTACGGCTTCGAGGAAGAGACATCAGCGCCGAGGGATTTCCCGACGGGCCCGTGCTCGAACGCGGACGCGCTCGCAAGCGGGATCCGGATGCGATACATTCAGGGGTTGCAGGTGATCCTCCAGCTTCAGTGCGAAGCGCTCGTAGAGAAGTTCGGCGTGAGCCCCATGATTTGCGGCCTCGCAGGGACCGTCTGGCTGCGCTATGTGGCCTCGTCTGCAGTGTTCGATGAAGGCTGGGCGCAGAAGACGATCGAGGTGTCCGAGGCTGTTTTCGCCCAATCACACCATGGGAGACCAGGTACAGCAGAGAAGAAAACTCCGAAGCGCGATAGAACCAAATGCACAGATCCACGGAATGCATATGGACAGAGAGCTGTCTACATTTGGCTTCGTGCGTTGAGGAAGACGGTGCCTGTGTACTCTTCACTTGCTATTTCCTTTTTGGTTTGCCACATTGCACGAGAAGCAATTCTGCCGACCGATATTCACAGATGGGCAGACGAGGCAGAGCTTCCATATCTCGCAGCGCATATGTTGCTTGATAAATACCTCGGAAATCCGCAGAGTTCTTGCCCATTGAGCTCCAGGCTCATGTTCCGGCCTGTCCGACTTCTTGGAGCTTGGCAGATGGAAAGTGTGGCCGGTTCTATTGCTCAAACAATTGGACTGCACCTCCCCTCTGTGAATTTCTATGCTCTTGCATCTCGGTACCTGAAAGATCTCTCCCTTCCGACTGAGAGTATACTTCCGCACGCATGCCGCCTTTACGAGTGGTCGATCCCTCCGGATCTTTGGTTGTCTTGCAATGTTTCTAAGTTACCAACTCGTGTTTGTGTCATGGCAATTTTAGCTGTCACAATACGAATGCTGTATAACATACACGGCCAGGGATTTTGGGAAATGACTTTGTCAGATGTAAGCGATACTCCGAGCAATCAAACTCCCATTCAGGATTGCTTCAGTCGGAATTCTGATGCTAAAGAAGGTGGTTCGACAGAAGTTAACCATTTGCCATACATAAAAAATTCACATTTCAATGCCAAGGAGCTGCTGGACATTCTTCAAGCTACTTATGATAGGGTCAGAAATGTGCGCGGTAACTAATTTAAAGCATTTGTCCTGTTATAGTTGATTAATATTTTTTACATTACTGATACCTGCAAGAGTCTTTTCCTTTCTAGGTTTCTAAAATAGTAAGATGTTTTTAGACAACTTGTATAATCGGAGCTATAGTTCTTAAGTAGATTTAACCTGGAGTTTACTTACCTTCTGCTAGTAGCTCCTAAACCCGGTGAAATTGATATTACATTTAGCTATAGTTCCTAAGACTGGTCGATTAGTACAACATATAGTTGCCATTGTTAGTTTAGGTTAGGCTAGTCGAGCGTGAGGTGTAGCTTGATAATGAAATATAAAAGTTTTAGTGGTTTGGATCCTGCTGAAATGCAACATCAAAAGAACTTGATTGAATGAAGTTGACTCTTTAAGCTGGTTTATTTCGATAAAGGAGTACCAGCTCTTTTTTAGCTAGTCAAGTAAAACAAATGAAAAGTTGAGCAACAAGAATTTTGTCAAAAAACAATAGCAAAAGTGGAAAATTGCTGTGTTACTCTTTATACTTCTTACTTGTGAATTTTGTTTATTTGTTATATCAGTCATTCTTTGCCATTATAATTCGTGCTCCATCAATTAACATGTACTATATTATCGACAGACTATTCAAGAGACTTCATATCCTATCTCAAGTACTCCCGTAATTTTATTGTTGCCGGAATGACAAACTCATATGACGAAGAAACACTAATAGAAAGACTGTGGGAAATGTATGAGAAGGAAGAGGTACTCATCACTCAGCAGCTCTTTTGTCTCTCTCTCCTTGACAACTACAGATTCTTTTGCATAACAATTGAAATAGTTGACTGAGCTATTGCTATATCTTAATATTTTGTGTGCTAGGATGAATGTATGAGGTTACTAGAAGAATAAAAAAAAAAAAAGGTGATCAAAATGATTAAATAATATGAATATGCTCAAACAACAAAGATTATACACCAAAGAAAATTCTAGGTAATGTAATCAAAGGTGAGTTTAAGAGACCTTAATCTTATGCATAGCAATCGATGGAGGGATACCCTTTTTATAGTTGGCCTTAAATAGTTGAGATTTACACAGCTGCATGATGATGATGCAATGTACGGTAATATCGGAAACTAAAGTATATTCCCATGATATTCTTGTCAAACATATTCTTATCAATGGATTCATGTAACCAAGGATGCATTCTTACACTTGATGAAAAGAAAACAAGCTTTGCACTTGTTTCTGAATGTGTAAAAGGTTTGCTCTAGTAAAATTTTCCGTCTCTTTTTAATTTTTTTATTTCCTGAATTAAGCCTTCTTATGCAAATTTGATATTTCTTGGATATTCTGGAAACATTACTATAAAAGTATGAATGAATCTTACCAATGGTAAGAATTATGCATTAGCCTGTTTTACATATCAGCAGCTAATGTCTTCTAATATTTCTCTAAATAAACATTACCTAAATTTGATGAGTATCTTCTGGTATGCATATTCATGCACTGCAAATCTGCTTGTCACCGACTAAAACAATATACATTTTTCCTCCCTTGATTTTTTTCATTGTGATTTTGCTTCTAAAGTTAATTTTACTCCCACCGCAGGATGACACTCATAAGGATGAAAAAGTTGACGTTCTTGCATCAAATGGTAAGGGACAGAGAGATGAAGTACCTGCTACTTCATTCCTCAACTTGAAGAAGCTAAAAGAACAAAGCAATTCCATCCAACATGCAAGCAGAGAGAAAACCCATGATGATTATGTTGGTGCGGCCGATCAAAATGGCATTCCATGTAACTCTGCTGATCCAATCCAGAAACCTACAGTTAGCAATTCATCATTGAAACCTTTGAGAAATGTTGCCGTCGAAAGAATGAAAATAATCATGGAGGAACATGGGTTTCATTACCTTCCACCAAGAGTTCGGCTTAGGGCAGATGGTTATCTTTGCTACCGTAGGAAGAAAATAGATAGCAAACTTACTTTTGCTGCACATGCTGATTATTACATATTACTAAGGGCTTGTGCAAAGATTGCCGAGGCCGACATCAAGCTAATGCATCTTGGTGTACAGAAATTTGAGAGAAGACTTGCCTGGCTCGAACAACGAATTGATATGAGCTTGAATGGACTGCCTGATCTTTCGCATAAGATGCATGATGAATAATGCTTACACCAAAAGCTACCGAGTTTGTACAATTTTTTTTTGTAATTCATTATAGCAAAAAGTAATTATGTTCACCTTAAGTATTCCTTGTAGTCCATCTTCTAAGTGACTAGGAGGCGAGAACTTTATAAAACTTCTGATGCTCACAGTTTCTTATTTGAAGTACTAATTCATTTTCGTTCTTCTAAATGAGTTGGTTACTTGGCCTCAACACATCCTTTTTCACAAGCCTGGAAGCTGTCATGTTAGATAATCGCACAACTCTCTGGAGCTGCATTTCTTTCCTGGAACTTTGAAACACTAAGATCAATCGAAATATTAATTAGAAAATTTTCATTAGTTTCTCATTTTTTCTAAAATATAGAGGTTAAAGAGCCACCAAAATTAGTTCTCATCATTTTAACTTGACTCACCTCACAGATTAATCAATTCAAAAAAATAGACATATGAGAAAGACTAAAGAAATTTAATTAATAAAAATAAAATAAGAAGAAATTTATTTAAAATAAATAATGATATCATAGAAGATAGGATTACAGAGTTTATATGACAAAGTTTGTTGTACAATTAGATTAGTATGAGCCTAGTTACGGCTTGCATACAGAATTTATATGAAGACACGTCCTAAAGTTGAAGCCAATTCAAGGAGAGGACAAAGTGTAGAAAGAAGGGCACCACAAAATGCAATGACAGAAACACGTGCTGAACTAAATTTTCTGCTAATCCTAATCCATTTGATCTTTTGGAATCATGAAAAAGTAATCACATTCCAACTAAATCACTTGCAGGAAAACACAAATGAACACATGCCTACCTTTCAATCCTGAGGTGCACGCTGTAGTAGTCGTGCATGCTTATGTGGTCGTGCAACGCAATAGTTATGCATGCAGATTACGTCTGGGAGTCACACAAGGAATGTACTGAGACAAATATATCAAAACTGAACAAAAGTCAGCATTTTCAGGCATCTTGCTCATAGGTCTTTGAATACTTTAACTCAACCATATATTCGTTTGGCCAGTATTCCAGCTATTTATGGACAAAAGGAAGATTTGACAGCAATGTGATGAGTTCTCTTTGACTCGTGTTGTTTTTGTCAGTGCGCTGTTCATCGAACATACATTTGGCATCAAGAGTAAATGTGTAAAGCTGCATGGAAAATGTTTGTCAAATGTTTGCTGTGGAATGCGACAGGCCTCCAATCTGTGCATGTTGATTGTTAGACTCAAACAGCTCCTAATAGAGTTTCTAATAAGCAACAAAGACTGGACCAAATGTAGGATAAGGCATTAGCTCAGCTGGACCAAAGCTGAATACTTAAGTATAAGAATTCACAAGATGAGGGACTCTTTGCCAGATGATACGATAGCCATCACGAATGAGGTGAGCTGACTAAAGGTACAGGACCGAAGAACATAAATCGCATGTGGGAAGTAATTAAAGCACCTCACTGACTTAACTTGTGGAACTTAACCTTCTCACACTGTATTAAACTAACTAAAGGTCAGTGGTGCCAGAAACTTCTGTGTTAGTCACTAGAATTGTTTGACCAATTAGTTTTTATCACTATTTTTGGGCAATGCTTAGCGTAGAAGCACAAAGTTGTTCAAAACTTTCCATGCGGATGATTCTGTCAGTTGTAATTAATTGGCCGTGCACGATTCTATAACTATACTCGTGCATGTCTACATCTTTTCTACCTGTTTTACTACACCCTGCGTATATTAAAACTACTAGTAGCAATGTATTGGATATTGAGTTCTTAGCCAATTTTGGAACCATACTGCTTTCCAAGTGTTTGGTCAACAAACTGACTGCTTGATTTAGTCAAGTAGAGAAATCTAAATTTAACAAAAATATAGTTATCTAATATTCGAGTTCCAAATAACTTTTATGAAAAATAAATAAAGCAATGAAATTTAGAAAAGAAAATTAAAATGCATTACATGTTACCAGACAAAAGTAATGAAATCAACTAATTATAAATAGAATAAGAAGGCCCTTCCATCTCCAATTACTATACATTTATAAAGATTTTTTCTCCAAATAAAACATGCAACATGTCAAGCTTCTGGATCGTCCACCATAAGTACTTTTTAATTTATCCTAACAGCTAGACATTTTCATAAATAATTTATCTGAATGCTTTTGGATTTACTTTAATAGCCTATAAAAAATTTTTGTAAGACTAAACTGATCACTGTAAATTAATTAGTTGAGCTAAACTACCCTAATTAAAAAATCGAAAATTCTATTCGAGAATATTGATCACGTGACTAATTCTTCCCAAGGTCAATAAATAGCAACCCCTCCTCCCCCGTTCTGATATCAACTGCCGAACACTTGGAGACTGCCTTCCCCTCGCCTAACTCCTCCGAGTGAGTGATACAGATCGTTCGCCAACTGCGACGTCCATGGCTTCTACTACCGGTTTCACAGTGCACTCACCGACCAATTCAATCTCCAACTACAAACACCATCACCGATTAAACCGCACGGTGGTAATTCGGTGCTCTTCCCCAGCAAATTCTCTCAGCTCCGACGCTGCCGTGGCCGTCGCCACTGCTACTCCATCCTACCGTCGGCTTTATGACAAAGATGCGACCGGAGTTGCTGTCACAAAGCCCGTAAGCCGGCCGAAGTGGAACTTGCTCCAGCGGCTGGCGGCGGCAGCTCTCGATGCCGTCGAGGGCATGTTCATATCGGAGGTGCTAGAGCGGCCGCACACTCTCCCGAGGACTGCAGATCCAGCCGTGCAAATTTCTGGCAACTTTGCACCGGTCGACGAGCAGAGGCCCTGCTACGACCTCCCTGTCCGCGGTCGCATCCCGCCGTTCATCGACGGCGTCTACATCCGCAACGGCGCGAATCCCCTGTTCGATCCCGTCGCCGGGCACCACTTCTTTGACGGCGACGGCATGCTGCACCTGGTCGCCCTCCTCAATGGTACAGCCGCTTCGTACGCCTGCCGCTACACTGAGACAGAGCGCCTAAAGCAGGAGCGTGCGCTAGGGAAGCCGGTGTTCCCCAAGGCGATCGGCGAGCTCCATGGTCACTCCGGCATCGCGCGCTTGTTACTCTTCTACGCGCGGAGTCTCTTCGGGCTCGTGGACGGTAGTCGAGGGACGGGCGTGGCCAACGCCGGCCTCGTCTACTTCGGCGACCGCCTGCTTGCCATGTCAGAGGATGACGTTCCTTACCATGTCCGCATCACCCCTTCCGGCGACCTCGAGACCGTGGGGCGGTACGACTTCGACGGCCAGCTGCGCTCCTCCATGATCGCGCATCCAAAGTTGGACCCTGTCTCGAGGGAACTCTTCTCGCTCAGCTATGACTTCATCTGCAAGCCTTACCTCAAATACTTCTATTTCACCCCCAACGGCGACAAGTCCTCCGAGGTGGAGATCCCCCTCGACCAGCCAACCATGATTCATGACTTCGCTATCACAGAGAACTATGTCGTGGTGCCGGACCAGCAGGTGGTGTTCAAGCTGCCGGAGATGCTCCGCGGCGGCTCTCCAGTCATCTACGATGGAACGAAGGCGGTACGCTTCGGCATACTGCCCAAGTACGCTGCCAGCTCCGACGAGATGGTGTGGATCGACGTGCCCGATTGCTTCTGCTTCCACCTGTGGAACGCGTGGGAAGAGCCAGTCACCGGTGAGGTGGTGGTGATAGGCTCGTGCATGACGCCGCCAGATTCCATCTTCAATGAGTCTGAGGAGAGTCTCACGAGCATCCTCTCGGAGATCCGACTCGACCTCCGGACCGGCAAGTCCACGCGCCGCCCAATTCTAGCTCAGGCGAACCAGCTCAACCTGGAAGCCGGGATGGTGAACCGGAACAAACTGGGGAGGAAGACCCGCTACGCCTACCTCGCCATTGCAGAGCCATGGCCGAGAGTTTCTGGGTTTGCGAAGGTCGACCTCTCCACCGGAGAAGTGCGAAAGTTCATCTTCGGGGACGGCCGGTACGGCGGCGAACCGTGCTTCGTGGCGAGGGACTCGAGTTCCCAGGAGGACGACGGCTACGTGGTGACATTCATGCACGACGAGCGGACGTCCAAGTCGGAGCTGCTGGTGTTGAACGCTGCAAACATGCAGCTGGAGGCGGCAGTGGAGCTGCCGTCACGAGTGCCGTACGGCTTCCATGGCACCTTCATAAGCAAGAGGGAGCTGGAGTCGCAAGCTTAGAGATTAATTAGAGCACTAATTATAATAGGAATGATAGAGATTAACAGCAGAGTACTGCACCTTGCAATTCAGAACACTGTTTAAATGGGTAGGCGTCTTGTTGGTGGTGGTGGTCGTAAATGAGGACACGAGGCAGAAAGAAGGGGAAAGTAACTTACTATTGGGTTTGTAAAGTGGCTGAGCCTGGAGCTCAGCTGGTTTCTTTCGTTTGTGTTTATCTACACTGTTCAAATTACAGAGGCGTCAGCCACAATAAATTCTTACACATCGTGCATGTCCTTGTTGCATTGATTGATCAAGAGTTCACCATCATGACTACTGTCAATGATGATGATACGGTTGTGAATAGAGTAAGGCCTCCGAAGTCTAATCAGGTCAAAGGGACTGAGTCAAAGGGAAAGATGGGAGTAATTCTATAAGGCGGAGAAGACGAGTCAGTCAGGTAGTTCAACCGATCAGTGCATTCCATCAAAACTACTCTGCCTTGTATTTTTTCGACTGAGACATTTCTGAGTCATCCTGGTCATGAATTGAGCTATCAGAATCGACATCAGATTTATAATTATCCAATCGAACACCAAGTTCACAAAAATCCACAGCTATTCAATCGGGATGCAAATTAATAGAAAAATCAAGTTCTCAGAAATGCCGAGTTCACTCTTGATAGCCGATTTGATTCCGACCGGGAGTAAAGTCTGATCGAGCAAAGGAGGACTCAATGGGTCAGTCAATGAAGTTGGTAAAGGGTCCCTCAACTTGAAAGTTTAATGCATCTTATCAGAAAACCAAGGAAATATGCTCTATACACCATGTATGGCAGAAATTTCCAGTCTACTAAATACAAAAACAGTGAGTCTAAATTGGGGAAGTTGTCAAAATGATTTGTACTTTTCAAAAAATGCATTGAGATTCGTGCAGGAAAAAAACTTACACTAAAAGAGTGTCTCTATCCACAAGCGCAAGTACGCATACTCATATACAAGCTACACTCTCGTTACTATTCTTCATCTCTTCCGCAGATCATCTAACTTGAGCATCGGAGTATCTGTGCTAGGTACCTTTTCCCTGACCCAGTCTCTATTATTTTCCACCATATTTGCTCATTTTTGGCACGCAAGTCCCCCAGCACCCGCTTCTCTCCTTCAAGATCTTTGGGTCTATATTTACGACACCACGACTCCACGTCCCAACGAGCCGTCCTTTCTGCTCTCCGACCGGATCAGATGGTAACAGAGCAGCAGAGATCACAACACGATCCAAAGCACAAAAATACACAGTGAAGCTTCTCAAAATATGTGATGAATTGCAGGGGAAGCCATTAAGGAGATGAATGCATGGGCAAATGCATTAACTGAAGTTTCTAAAGATGTCCTT
>JBBPFP011225928.1:0-10740 GCA_037974795.1 Kaempferia galanga
GATACCGTAGAATCTGTCTAGCAGTGCCTAGTCCCTGCCTAGGCGCTGGTTTGGTGCTCGACTAACGCCTAGTCTCATCTTGACAAACCTTTATTCTGACACGTTGAAATTTTTTCATAAACAAGTTTATACAGGTAGCTAGACGAAAGAAAATAAAAAAAAATGATAAACTCAGTTAGTCTTATTAACTATCCCTGGGATGGCTGACCCAACCCTATAGAAGTTTTCCACCGACCACGAAGGTAAATCAGGAAGCGCTTATGGCGGGCGGCCCAGAAGCCTAATATCCTTTAGTTGCAATATTTTCTAAAAATAAAAAAAATAATAAATGAGGTGGGTTGATGGCAATACGTGAGGTGGTAAAGATAGGGATATGCGAGATCTTAAATTGCAATAAAAAATGGTTAAACCATTTAAATATAAATAATATTAAACGGAAAAAATTATATAAAAAATGAGAGTTTATATTTTTATTTATTTATTTATTTTAATGACACTATATATCTAATTTACACCATTTAATTTTAAGAGTGGTGCATTAGAAAATTTTCCCCTGATTATTAGAATAAATTGGAAGCATTAATAACGGATTGACCTATGAATCTAATATTTTTATGTCAACCTCACATAAAAAAAAAACCATTAACTTATCAAAACTTAAACTCCATGCATAGATGTTTGATAAATTGCAAAATGTCCAGCACTATTTTCCGGAGATTTTATTGGATATTTGATGGAGATTTATCCCAATTCACATTTGATTTACTTTTTTTAATACATTAATGTTGCTTATGATTTCAAAATTTGACTTTTTTTGAGGCTAGATTGGGAACCCAACTCAATGAGTGTTTTCTAGTAACTTTAGCTTCCAATTCTATAATCATAGGGTTAAACAAATCAATGCGCAATTTATTTTTCTTAAAATCCAATGCAGGAATACATTCGAGACATTCCCCCAAACAAGAAGAGCATGGCAACCTGAATAGATTTTTGTATCCTTCTGGTATTTAAATTTACAAGGAACACTTCTTTTTTGAAAGATCTGATCGCAAGTTCTTGTCTAGTGTTTCCTTCCCGCAAATCTTTCCTCCCTCTCTCTCTCTCTCTCTCTCTCTCTCTCTCTCTCTCTCTCTGCTATGAAACAGAGAAAGTCTCACCGGCAGTAGTAGTTGTGCTGTTGGATCCTTCGATGACTGCAATGGTGAGGAAAAAGGGGGTCGCCAACGCCACCGTCGCCGTCCAATAACGCTACCATATCCGCCGTCGGAGACCCACGGTACCCTCCACCGAGCTCATAAACAGCAAGTCGTCCTCGCCCATCATCTCCATGTCCTCCGCCAGTAGCTCTCCCTCCTCCTCGTCCTCCATCTCTATCTCCTCCACCTCCTCCTCCACGCCTTCATCGCTGCATTTATTTTGCCGGAGGAGGGTGGAGTCGGAGAGAGGCGTGGTGGGTAAGAGCTCAAGCGCGGCGGTCGTGGACAGAGGACTTGCTTCATTGTTGGCTGCAGGGGTTGTGGGAATCTTAGGGCGGGTGCTTCCGGCCAGGGAATTTCGGTGGGTGGGCTTGGGGTGTTTGTGCTCGCCGGTGTAGGTGACGACGAACGCCTCCTGGTCCGTCCGGCTCCGCTCCACCTGCTTCCGGGCGGCGCAGTCTTTGGAGCTGCTGCACCTGTAGTATCCTCTGTTTCCGACGTCAAAGTTAGCCCCTTTTTGTTGATTTCTATGAAAGACAAGAACAGGGGAAGTCTTAGTTACCGGGGATAAGGTGAGCCTTTGATGGGCTTCTGTCCGTACTTCCGCCATGCCCACATGTCGGAGGAGAGCCCGGCGGCGGTGACGTGGCGCACCACCTTCTTCAGTCGGTTGTTCCTGAAAAATTATTAAAGATTCAACTTTTATATGTGCTAAAAAGTCTCCTCTTTTAGAACAATCGGAGAAGAAATCAGCAAAATTTAAGGGCGCTTTACCTTCGCCTGGAGCGGGAAGTTTGGGAAGCCGGCCGGTCCACTTTTCTGCGGAGTGGTGGTTGGTTTGACTTTGGCTCCGCCATGGCGGCAGAGCTCATAACAGCGGCGGAGAGAGGCGACAAGGAGCCACCTTCTTTCGCCAAGACGCCAGTCCGGCTCTCGAATGCTTCTGATGTACTTAAACAAACACCTCTTTTCTTGTCCGCCATCACCCAGAGATGCTCCAAGGGCCATGGAAACTCCCACAGGCGGTTTCTCGTCGCCGGCGCCTCCCCGGACGGCCGGCAGCTCCGCACAACCGCGCTCAGGTCCCAGTCGTCGTCGTCCATCTCCGCCACCAGGAACACCCACGGCGCCTCCACGCGTGCAGTCGACGGCGTTGACAAAAGAAGCAAGGTCGGAGGTCGGAGAAGGAGGCGGAGAGCAAGTCGGGAAAGGAAGAGGGGAAGAGAGGGCTCTGACTTTTTTTCAGTGGAGTTGACATTTATACAAACCAAGTGGCAATATGGTAGTAAGAGCCAAGATTTTGATAGCATTGGATCCTCCCAATAGTCAAAGCCAATCCACTCAAAACCGTGTTGGTTTTTCAGGGATCAGCTATTTTTTGAATTTCCCAAGCTATGGCTTTGGAAAAATGTCGACATATGCATCTCCATCAACATTAATTTTTTAGTTGATTCTCCGACAAATAACATGGTTGAACTGAAAACACTAAGAATCACATTGCCGGAGATTTTTTAATTAGAATTAAAGAGTATAAGGACATGCACTGCGATGATTAGGAAGCAAGATCCTCTGGTCCGGAAATCCCTGGACCACTCCTGATCTAGAGATTTCTGACCGTCTGATCGGACGCTCGGAAGCCCGATCAGATCCCTAGCGTCCGATCAGATCTGGGGTCTGATTTAATCGGACGTTCGGAATCTGATCGGGCTCCCAAGCATCTGATCGTACGGCTGGGAATCCGGACCAGAGGATCTCCACTGGATGATTAGACGATGAAATTCATAGCGCGGGGCAGTTGAGGCCAAGCTGTACCAACTGTGCTCTCTCGACCACACTCATCAGGAGACAACACTGCAAGGGGTTGACTGAGTCAGAAGCAGCATCTTTCACTGCTACAGCTGGAGATGCGGGAATAAGTCAGAACTCTGAATTATGGGTGCTTTATCACTTTGGAAGATTGGATTCCATTTCCAGGGATGGAATCGGAAGAGCAGAGTTGACCAGTGCTCGGAAGAGAGAGACAAGGGCGGAGATAAGGAGGTGCTTCTTTTCTAGGTCGTCCCTGCGGATGGCGCATAGAGTATATATTGACAATTCTATACATTTTGAAATAGGTGTGTATTTCTTCACCCACTATCAACTAGTAAACAATGAAATAAGAATGCTCAGACCTTACACTTGTGATAGACGTTCTTTAAAATTTATAGTTCCTTTTCTTCCATTGACTTATCTCTCCATGATGGGGAATTATTAATGTTTTATAGTTATTGCACTATGACATGATGTTTTGAAAGAACAAAAAAAGGAGTATAAATCATGCACAAAAGTTTGTTCTTATTATCCCTAGTTCAATGGCCTCTTTATCCCTCTTACATTGATTAGGAGGTTATGTAATTCCACAATACTAACCACATGGTGCACCTACATTCTTAAGATTCTCTAGACCATTGTATATCATCATTAAAATACTATACGTAGGTAAAGAGGGTATTTCTTGGTGGTCAGATGGAGATGTTCATGCTGAAATGAACCTCTAAAAATGTCCTCGTCGATAACTAAATGCCTAAATCTGTCACTAAATTCAGTTGTTTTCATTTTCTAGATGTTTATCTTGTTGGGACCGTGATGCTTGTCTTTGGAATGGGTCTGTATGAGCTCTTCATCAGTAATCTTGACATAGCAAAGATGTCATCCCATGGATCAAACCTTCTTGGTTTATTTAAACTTATGGTTTGTTCCATTACCTCTGTGATGATGGATTTCTATTTGAAACATAATCTAGTATAATTACACTAGTTTCTCAAAACACCTTTTACTTGTTTAGGAGCGTCCAAGATGGTTGGAGATTCAGTCTGTTAACGAATTAAAAACTAAGCTGGGCCATGTCATTGTGATGGTGCTATTGGTTGGAATGTTTGAAAAGAGCAAGAAGGTGACAATATCTACTCCAACAGATTTGTTATACTTCGCAGCATCTATTCTACTGTCTTCAGGCTGCCTTTATCTTCTTTCCAAGCTTCAATCTACCAAACGAATTTAGCATGACAGAGATAGCAATTTGAAATGTATCCCACTATCTTCTGGTGCAAGTGTAACTAACATTTCTCTAGCAGATACTTTATTACTCACAGACATGACTCTCATGTACATATTTGTTATTAAGCATATTTAGTTAAGACACGTTAGTAAGTGCATCGAGGTGTGTTATCTTTCTCTGTAAATTGAAGTTAAGTTTCAACTGGTTTTCTCAGCAATTAAATTTGCTATTTTGGGTTGGTTTCTAAGAATATAGCATTCTAGTAGTTTATACCTGATACGGCGGTTAAGGTAGGCCCCCCAGTCGAGTCAAGGTCAAGGAAGTCAGTTGAGGTGGTGGTCCAAATCAAGGTGGACCAAGATAGCCAGCCAAGCAGTACGTCCAAATGAACTAGTCGAGCGGAGCCGTTGTTCGACAGGCCCCGAAGCCGTTCCCGACTAGAACGCCTTCTGAGTCAACTCGGTCATGAGCTGAGCGGTTTGAACTGAAGAACAGACATTCAATCCATAATTACCTGATCGGACAACATGAATGCAATTGTCCGATCGGAGCTCAAGTCCACTAATGAGCCGAGTTCTCAAGGAAGCCGAGTCTCCCATTATAACTAATTTAAGGCTGATCGGGAACAAAGTCCAGTTGGAGAAAGAAGGGGACTCAGTCGGTCTGCTAATAGAGTCAGTCGAAGGTTCCCTGACTTGACAGCTTAATGTATCCCTTTTGTTTCCTAGCGTAACTGTCGTCAGACGATTAAGTACTAGGGGATATGCCTTGTACTTTATGTATGATAGAAGCTCCTAAAGCCTGCTAAACATAGAGACGTATGTCTAATTGGGGAAAGTTGTCATAATGATTTATACTTCTCTCGAAGTGCATTGAGATTCGTGCACAGGGGAAAAATTGCACTATAAAAGGGGGTCTCTAGTATCTACCCACCTGTCCAAGTAAGCAAAACGCATCTACAAACTTTTTTTTTTTTTTTTTACTGTTCCTCTCCTTTGAACCGATCCATTAACTTGAGCGTTAGAGTACCTGTGCTGAAGGCCTTTTTCCCTGATCGGTCTCAAACATTTTTTAACTTCTAGTCTGTTTTTAATGTACAAATTTGCTCGGCTCCAAGCTTCTCTCCTATGGGTCTTTATTGGGTCAACGTCCGCGATAGAACGATTCCCTCCGATAGAATTAATACCTTTAAATTTTCCATCTACCTAGATGTGAGGTCTAAAGACTCTAAGCACTTACATCAGTTCCTAAGCATGTATATTTTTAAGGGGGAAAAATTAAAAGGGCACCCTTTATTTTCATTATTATAAAAAAAAAATCCCCATCTTTTAAACATAATTAAAAGCGTTCTTTATCATATTTATTATCCTGAAAATAGCTTTCCAGTGCTGATGCAGCGGGATGAAAAATATGATGGAGCCACTTTATAATATTTTGTTTTTTCAAAAAAAGGGTGCCTTTTAATCTTTGTTTTTTTAATAGTTCGTACGGAATGCTTTAGTACTGCTGCAACTTATGTGTGGTTAATTGTGAGCTACACAGAATCACACGGAGAGACACATCAAAGGAGTGGGACCTCTGATATACTGACAAAGGAATGGTAGTTTATTTTTTCAAATATGGAGGAAGAATAAAGGAAATAATGTCTTTGTTAGTGGTTCTTAAAGATTAAAGTAGGGAGTCCTTTCTTGGAATATATTTGTACATAGCTTATGTTTTTCTTGGACCATTTGAAACTCTTCAAACAAATTTTGATGCGTTTTACAATCTTATGATCCCTGTTTGTGTATATTTTAGCACTAACATTCTGTTCAGGAGAACATCAAAAACCATAATTGTCCATCAGTCCATTACAAGCAATTATTCTCCCATCCTAGTTGCTTGGCAATGACATCTTTTCAAATTATGTTGCCATAAGTGTGTGTTGAATCTATAAAAGAAGTAAACATTGCTTATAAAGTTAAAAGTATTACCTGAAAATTTGTGATCAACTAGGAGCAAATTATATAGAGGACCCAGGCTGAGTATTAAGTTAAAATCAGATCTAACATAATTAATCAAACTTCAACAAATCAATTTATTTTGGTTTAACTGAATAAAAATTTTAAAAAAATTTCATTATAAATTTCAGTTAATCCAAACTGGATTAACGGAATAATCATTTTTTAAAAAAAAAATAAGAATTCTGAAATAATCAAACATAATTTTTAAATTCCTGTCGGTTGGTTCGGTTTGATTGAACTTATACTCACCCCTGAGGAGAGGACAATTGCATTGCTCAATGATAAAATATCCCTATAATTACTTTAAGGTAAGCATCTCAAGGTACTAGCCTTCATATATTCTTCAAATCCTTGAGCTTAAACTTGAAAACTGAACTTTTAGAAGACAGCCTCCACCTGTCTATCCTTCTGGTACTCTGCTAACATTTTTTATCCTTCTGGTTTCCATAGTCGGTTACTCTAATGAAATGGTTTCTTAGTCAACGTGAGCATAAGTTTCAGTACTGAAGCACCTACTTCATCTGGGAATCTCAATTTCCAGTTTTTTTTTCAGCAAGCAAGCTCCGTGATCTTTATGAGAAAAAAGCAGATGCTTCACCAATGCTCATCTCAGGTGATCCATTCTCAAACTCAGTCAAATTGGTTCTTCTCCTCCAATCCAAATGGCTTCAGCTGGATGGTATGTCCTTTCCTTTAAGGGTGTGGTTTGGCTGGCCATCTGTGAATAAAACTGCATAGCCTTTGGTTTTGTTGTCGTAGTGCTGTCTAATCTATGACAATATTCTCTTATATGTTTAATTTCTTCTACAGAGTCCACTTCTTAATGATCAGCTAGGTTACTAGGCTTACTAAAATTAGGAGAATCCTAAGTGCAAAGTGTCTTGCTTTTATTCAGTACATCGATATGAATGGTCAAGAGGCCTCTCCATTGCGACAGTGGGTCCTCAAACCCCTGCAACTGGACCATGCGTGCCTTACCAAAGTGTTTTAGTTCATTATATAAAGAAGGCAACTCACAACCATTGCTTCATACCATATCACATTCCTTAATCCTACACGACACCCAGAGTCTCAGTCTTATTACTCGGTTTTATAGCAAAATTTAACCTTAGTTCATGGCTCTTTCTCCCAATCAAGCTTCTGCAGTAGCAAAACTTGCCATTGCCATTCTCCTTGTGCTAGTATGTCATTTGGCTAAAGCAAAAACCTTAGAAGCTCATGCACCTGTACCATTCTCCGGCCACAGTTCAACTTCTTTGAAGGATCCATGCCCCAGGAAGTTCCTCAAGGAGGTCCATGGTAGACATTTGTTGGAATACATTCCACCCACTAATCCAGGCCACAGCCCTAGCATTGGCCATGGTAACCCTCCTGGTGAAGCCAACTCTGGTGTTTGAGTCCTACTGCTCCAGTTGAAAATGTTGCCTGAACCTTGCCTTCGTCAGTACTTGTTGCGGTGCTTTGAGTAGTTTCCAATGTTTGAATGGCTTCGAGGATCCTGTTTGTGGTGAATAAAATGAAGTCTGATGTTTGCAACTAGGCCTTGTCGTAATCTTTTGTCTTATGACTTGTTGTTTCCTTCTGTATTTTTTTTTTTTTTTTTGACACTTGGTTCACTCTCTGCATGCTTCTCTTTTTATGTGAACAAAGTAGTTATCAGTATTTTATCTTCGTGCAATGTTAATCATTTTCTCTCTTCTTCACGCTGAAACTAATTCATTCTATTCTACCACAATAACCAAACCTTATTCCCTATTATATCATTATTAATATTTAAATAAATTTTATTTTATTTAATTCATACTTAATAGAACTGCTATTCCCGACTTTATTCTAGCTCTCAGTATCGTTCCATTCTTCAAACACTACTTTCTTTCACTCTGTTCAACTCTTCAAAGGTTAGTTGGCCCAGTCGATACGAGCGCAGACCAATGGACTGGCTGCCCCAATCGATCAAACCAAGTGAGCATGGTAGATAGGTTACACCCAAACACTTTATCATTATAAAAATGTTATCCTATAACATACTCAGGAAACAAACCTTAAATCATGTTCAATTTCATAACTAAACTAAGCATGTTTTATTTTTTAGCCAGTCTATTTCTGAGTAGCTATTCTTTCTGTGAATATATACTTTTATTTTTATTTATTGCATTAAAAACAAATGAGAGAATATAATCTTCCAGTTTCAGGTAATAGCTCTGCCTCTTCCCCCCACTTTTTTCAAAGAAGGTGATACTGGCTCCTGAATAAGAAATAACTCATGATAATTAACTTCATTAGGTGCATCTTTGGAGTTAGTATCCTACTCAAGTGCCACTCCGTTCTTGTTGGTGAGAATCCATTTTTATTTCCCTAACTGGGACCAACAAGTTTCTGTTGCTGGTTTCCATTCTGAGATTGTTTTGCATTGAATATGAATGTGCTTTATCTTTTATATGTGGATGAGCACATGAAACCACCAAGCCACCACAAATTGTCTTCATTAAAGATGTTTGGTTCTAGTTACTATAATAGATAAAGATGTGTGGATGAAAACTTTACTGGATTCAACCTGAGCAAGCATATCTAAACAATATGTTAAAAGGACATATCTGTGTTTCATACTTTCAGGTGTAATGCAGTTAGTTCTTCTCATTGATTTGGTTGATTGTATATATGGGGAGAGATGACTAGTTCCATGTTTCATGCTTTAAGGTTTAGGGGTGAGGGTTGGATGGATGATCTAAGCCGAGTCGAGCTTTATACCTGAGCCAATTGAGTTGGGATCACTAGGTCAGGACGGTTGGTCAAGTGGATCAGTTGGGTTGAGCAGGTCCTTTTGACAAGTTGAGCCAAGTAGAACGCGCAAGCAAGTTAGGCTACACAGACTGGTTGGCCTATTCCATTGGGATCCCAGGAAGATAGGCAAGCCTATTGGGTTAGTCTATTGGTATTTGGGCCAAGTAAGTCAACCGATGAGTTAGGTGAACTGGAATGAGTTGAGTTAGTCAAATTGATTGGGCTATTAGGATTGGAGAGTCAATCCCAGGTCGAGTCAAGTCAACAAATTGGTCGGGATGTGTGGGTTGAGCGAGTTGGCTATCAAGCATGATGGAACAGATGTGATTGAATGGAATAGTTGGGCAGCTGGCCGGCTCAGACCCAGTGTTATTAAACTCACGATTTGACTCGTAAAATCGTACAAAATCACGAGTTTACTTATGAAAATCGAGTGAAATCGTGACAAAATTGCGTATTAAAGTAAAATTGGATCAAAATCATAAAATCATATTTAAACTCGAAAAAACGGGTCTCCTTTAAACCCATGATCTTTTCTATGTATTTTCAATATGGGACCACAGAGTCCCTTTAATCCTATCCTCAACTCACCAGATCTTTCTGTCCCTCGGTCCACCCGACCTACTAGGACCTCTCTACTTGTTGTCTAGTCATCTTGATTCGGACATGAGAGCCCCTACTTCCTTTGTTCGAGGTGGCTCAATTAGACCATAACTTTTGTACACAGTTGACGGTTTGATATTCTGGTCATCCGGGCTCTGATATTAATTGTTGGATCTAAAAGAATTCATATATTTTCACAATGACATGATATTGTCTATACCAATGAAGATATCTTTCTCCTTAAACCCATATATCAATGAAGATATCTTTCACATGCTTAATTAAACCATAACTCTTGTGCACAGTCGGCGGTTAGACCTTCTGGCCGTCTGATACTAATTGTTGGGTTTAAAATAATTCACATATCTTCACAATGGTATGATATTGACTATTTTGGGTCTAAGTCCTCATGATTTTACTTTTTGAGCTCTAACCAAAAGGCCTTGTACCAATGGAAATATCTTCCTTTTTAAAACATATGATCTTTTTCATGTGTTTCAAATGTGGAACTGTGTTTAGAATCTTACAATCCTAATAGTTAAAAAAAAGTTTCCTTTCCCCTTTTCATTCGGACTTGGAACCTGACAGCTGCGGTTTAAAAATTGTTTAAAATAAAATAAATTATTAATTTTTAAAAATAAATTTTTATATAAAATTTAGTATTCTAACTTCAAAATTATTAATTAAATTTTCATAATTTTTATAATTTTTTTATCAATTGATAAGATTACTTAAATTATTTAATATTTATTAAAAACCAAATAAGAATAATTCAATGAGACTTTTTCCCGAAAGAATTATGCTATCATTCTCCTTTCAAAAAAGCAAATAAATAAAAAATATATATACAAAATAATACAATCCAATATAATGCATGGAAAATGAGTCTTTAGGCACTTAACAACAGAAAAAATTAATTATATTTTTTATAAGCTAAATTAGAACAATCGTAAATACTTTTTCGGTTTAAATTTTTTTTATATTTAATATTATAATCCAACCCCTAAACTATAAAGATAAAATCTTAAATAACCTACCCGCAAGATAAAATAATAAAATACCAAATAAAAAAACTATAATACACAGTTCTAAATGTAAGTCAGTTTGTAAAATATACTGA
>JBBPFP011226037.1:0-10740 GCA_037974795.1 Kaempferia galanga
GTTTGAGTTTGCAAAACAATAAACCTGTCCTTGGTTAAGTAGCTCCTTATTCAACAAATGAAGAGATGAATCAATTTCCTTATGATGTGTATTAGAGTCATTCAGAGAACCAAGCACTCTGCTAGCCTCATTCTGCAACCCGACGGCTTTCCAAGCTTCAGCAACAAGGCGAATACAGTTTTTCTTAGGCCTCACTCCAGTTTTCCTCATGGTATCAAGAAGCCCTTCAGCTTTCCATGGCTGTTTTGCTTCACCATATCCCCATATAAGTGTTTCAAAAGTCTTTACGTTGGGTGAAACACCAGACTCACACATCATTGAGAACACCCTCATTGCATTTTCCATATCTGCTGCACTACACCAGCCACTGATGATTGTTGTGAAGGTCACAACATTGGCCTTTATGCCAAGTTCATTCATAGCCACAAGAAGGGCCTCAGCTTTAGCAGGTTCCCTTGCTCGGACATAGCCTTTGGCGAGGATGCTATATACTTGTGCATCTGGATTAATACCTGCTTCCACCATCTTACTTAGCAGCTCCATGCATCTGGCCATCAGTCCCATTGCACACAATGCATTCAGTTGGTGGCTGAATGTGACAATATCTGGCTTGATCGCAAGATCTTCCATTATTGCTAATACCTGTTCAAGTAGAAATTACGATCAACTGTCACTGCAGAGAGATTGTTGACTAAGAGAAACATCATCAAACTAAATACTCACTTCATCAACTCCAGCTATATCTTGGAGATCTAGGAATCCTTTGACTAAAGTGTTGAAGACTACAATATTTGGACGAATACCAAACACCTTCATTTCATTTACACACCTCAATGCATCTTTCATGTTGCCTTCTTTACAATAACCACAGACAATAATAGCCCAAGTACGTTCATTTGGACGTAAACTTGTCTGCATTTCCAGTATTAGCTCTTCAGCTCTCCATGTTTCACCATTTTTAGTATAAGCCCTTGCAATAGTATTATATGTGACAACGTCAGGCTGAATGCCAGACTCACACATCTTATGATATACATTCCATGCTTCAATTAGATTTTGCTTTTCGCACCATGCTTTAATGAGTATATTGTATGTTTGCTGATTAGGCCTCGTATTCTCCTCTTGAGACATCATATCCAAAAGCAAATTTGATTCTTCAGGTTTGCCAATGATGCCATATCCTTTGATAAGAGTATTGAAAGTGCTTGTTGTTGGTTTGCACCCACTTTGCTTCATCTTCCAGAAGATCTTGATAGCTTCATCAATCTTTTCAGCTTCCGAAAATGCATTAATTATGGCATTGAAGAAAACTGAGTCAGGTTTCAGTCCACTGTTCTCAAACTGAGATACAAGTGAAGGAATGAATTTAAATTGCCTCTGAATTGTCAAAGCAGTTAATAGAGTTGTATATGTCACCACAGAAGGCTTATGACCCTCGTCAATCAAACTATTAAACAACGACTGTGTTTCATGAGGTTTCTTTTCATCTATCAAACTACCCATTTTCTTTGTTCTTGTAAGAACTGTTCGGCATCGGTTTCCTTTCAAGCATGCAGTGCAGATTTCATGCTTTCTGGAGTAAGAACTTGAAATTGCTTTTCTAGTTGTGCCCCATTTGTGGTATTCCTGTTAACATTAAGGAAGACATGCTCATGAAATATAGAGTTTAGGAGTACTGACATATAAAAATTATATGTTTGAAACAAGTCTTTACCATAGTAGTCCTACTATATGAGACTTATTAGATGTATTCGTGAACAAGGGCCTAATTTCAGAAATGAGGTTTGTCCTCAGGGATAAATACAAATATTTTTCACTGAAGATCTTAATTTTTCTGTTGATAATTAGGTGGAGATATTTCACTGATGGAGAGTGCAAATAAAGGTTGTTCTTCCTTTGCCAGAAACAGCCAAGCTTCCAGGTGTGTAGCAATGAAACATTTCTATTCAGACTCATCTGCCATAGAGAAAAGGAAAATTTTCATCTTGCATGATTATCATTTCATATGATAACAGCTATGACTTGTACCTTTAATTTTTTGGTTTGTAACTGTAGAATAAAGTTTCGGTACCAAAAATTTGGGTTTTTATTCCTTGAGCTAGAGATTATAATGACCTATATGTCTGAGCTGCATTTCTTTATTATGCGTTGTTGATATTAAGAGGAATGTTCCTTAATAAAATTCTAGTAGGTCTCTCTGCCTTTATATATGTATTATTGACGAATAGAAAGTATTACAAGCAATCTCTTACTCCTTACATATTCACACATACTCTCTCCTTTTCGAGTTGGTTCGAATATATTGTAGAAACTCAGTTTGTTATAAATATATTCAACTCTAAGCTCTCTTAAAGATTTGATTAGCAAACCTACGAATGAGAATGGTCGAGTGAGAAGGAACTAGGGTGGCTCAGATATCACATTGAGATTAAAGTGGAATTGTTCCTCATAAAAATGACAGGTAACCGCTCTATCTTTATATATGCATTATCGATGAATAGGACATATTACGAGAGTTCCTTTGCTCCTTGTTGATACATAACTCCCTAACATGAGTGATGTGTGATAACTTTTGTATGTAAAAGATAATAGGTATCTCAAAGTACAGATCTGGAGTGTAAGAATTTAAGAATAAGAACTCAATAACATCTACAGAAAAGAACTTTAGCATTATGGCTCAACACATGTTGCATCTCTATGACCTCAAGACAAAATAATATCTTTAGTAGTAGTGGATGATTATGCAAACAATAATTTGAATTGCAAGAGAATTACCTTTGTCGATATGTCATCATGTAATCGTTCTTGCTTCATGCTTTTACTAAGATCCTTAGCTGAAGCATCTAAGGAAGTATGTTCTATTTTGCAATCTACAATGCACTTCATTGCCTAGTTTCTCTACATATTTTCAAGTTTCAACTGCAAATATCATACAAGTTTGTTATATTAATTGCAGAATCATGAACAAAGAAACTATTCAAAACATAAATATTTACATGCAAAAGGTGAAATTCCAAAAAATAAATAAACAGATGCTTCCAACAATTATCATTGTTTATTAACCTCTAACAAATTCAGTAGCACTCATCTCTAACCACATTTTAAACATAACAGATGTAGAACATCAAATTTCTCCACACATGAATTACGAATGTGAAAAAAATGCTTCCTTGTGTATTTCAAAAACTTTCAATTGCAGCAAATAGTCTAAAATCCCAGTCTCCCCATAAAACTACTTTATAGAATGGTAAACACTTGCTGATATCTCCTGAACCCTAATAATCTTCATTGATGAAGAAAGTTGGAACGAGTACTACTGAGTTTCATGAGGAAGATAAGAAATGATATTGTCATTTCGACTCTTTAAATTCTAAACTAATCTTTAAGACAATCAGTAACTACACAAACCTAGAACTAGCAGTTTACCGAAGAAATTTGTGCATTCTGAGCCAAGAACAAACTTTGAGGCAGATGGATTAATTACAATGCCAAGAGAAGCCAAGATAAATCAATAAAACAGTTTGTGATCTAATTAAGCAAGAAAAAAAACAACATTCACGATTCAACAACAACAGATCAAAAGTACCGTTTTTCACGTCCATTTTGTACAGGTGGAAGAGGACCGAGTTAGCAGAGGATTATGGAGGGAGGACATAGGAGTGCACACCTGTGTGAGGAAGACGATCCTGAGGCGGAGAAGAGATGGAAAGGCGTGGAGCGACGAGAGGCGCTCCTATCGAATGGCTTGAGATGCACACCACACAGCTGCCATACTCTCTTGAACTCTCTTATCCACAAGAACACAAACCACAATGGGCTGAGAAACATATACCCTTACGTGAAGATGACAACCCGAATCCAATATCTAATGGGTAAAAATTAAAACGACTTCGCCAAATTAGGTAAATCAATAAAAAAATACCCATTAAATATTTCATCAGGTTATTTTTAACGTTACTAAAATAAGTACGACACAATAACATGTAACAATTAATACAACGGTAACATATAATTTTAAAGTAAAATTTAACTACACTAATACAATACTGAAATAAAGTGATATTTTAAATACAAAAATCTGGTGGGTGGTCTTTTAATTTTGACGATTTACCTAATTTAGGATATTCTTTTCAATGTTATTAAAATAAATTTATAATTAAATTTATTTGATTATTTTTTTTAAAAAAATTATGCTCGTGTTAAAGTTACGTCTATTTTAAATTCACCATAAATTAGTTAAATACTAAAAGTGAGTGCCAGATTTAATGTATTATATAATTATAAAAATATGTCCGATTAAGGCATTCAGTAATTCCCCTCCACATTCTACCTTTCTTTCGACCAACGGAGGAGGCAATCGCCTGAACGACACTTTGGTTTCTCTCCCGTAAGCGCTCGTCGGCATCGGAATCTCGACTTCCTCCCTCGTCCCTCTAGCTGCACCGGCGTCTCTCTCTCACACACACATACGGAGCATCCTCTTCCAGTTAAGAGCCGAACTCGTGCGTCTTCTCTCCATCGGACTATCGGAGGCTGCCGCGGGGATAGCCACAATTGAGCGTCGACCCGCTCTTTCCTCCGCCCTCGGAAGCAAAGTTCCATCCTTTCTCCGGCGAATCAGATAGTGAGTTTGTTTTTCGTATTTGAAGGAAGCACCTCACGCGTTCGTTGAATTGCCTAACTGATTTTTCTTTTCGCTCTTTTTCGGTTCTCTAATTTTATCTTGTTGTTGTAGAAGAATGGCTACTTTGGGGCTCACGCGTTCACTTTCATGGCTCCCTTTGCAACATCATGACGGTAAGTTTTAAAGAGAAGATTTGGTTCTATGTTTCAGACAGATTGATCTTCACGTCTGTTATAGATTAATCGTAGCCCATATGTTTAATGCTCTTTCATAATTGGAAAGTTTCCTAAACCGTGTGCCAAAGTTATAAGATGTCCAATTGTTGCGCATATAGTTGTATAGTTTCTCACCGTGCTTACCTCCCTAAGTGATAATTCCAAAATACCATTTTCATGTTACAATCCCAACCAACGGTGGAACCTGCTTCCACTTTGACTAAAAGTGGTTTAACACTTGCATTTTTACTTGTGGATGTGCATAAAAATGAAATGACTATTTCACCTTGATAGACCTTCAATAGTCAAATTGCAAGTTTGTTAGCAATGTTTGTGCTCTTGGGAGCTCTAGGATATGTCTGCTAAAGTAAAGTATGAGGACATGAAATGAGATGTTGGAACCTCCAAGAGCATACCGGTGGTCTCATAGTTTTATTTTGAGCAATAGATATACATCAAAGTGAAATTGGTAATTTTACCTTAATGAATTTTAGTGGTAAAATTACAAATATGAGGGCATATATGAGTTCATGGGAGCTCTAGGAGCACAAATGTAATCTCACACTTTCATTTTGATCTATGAATGTTCATCAAGGTGAAATGATGGACTTACCATTGTATGAGACCGCCATTGTGATCACGGAGGTCCCAAGGATCTATCAATGCTCTTACACTTGCATTTTAATCACTCTATGTCCATCAATATAAAATGATTAATCATTTTACCTTGATAGAACTACAATGGTAAACTTGCAATTGTGAGACAATCAATGTGGTCCTAGGACTCACAGGAACCCATCTATACATCCAAATATGCACTATGACTTGTGTAGGTCCATCAAAGTGCCTTGAATTTTTCACCTTGATGGAACTAGGGAGATCCGGTCGCAGATTTGAGGCTACCAATGTGATATTGGTATGCTAGGAATCCATCTATGCCCTCACTCTATTCCTATCTCTTGATGTCAGTTGGATGAACAAAAATCAATTTATAGGGAGAAAAAGAGATATCCAATAAATATTTAGAAAAACATACAATGTATCCGGCCTGGTGGGTTGAGAAGTAGACAATTTTTGCAGCCTCAAGATGCAGGGAAGAATCATTGGTGAAGAAGGAGAATAAAGGGAAGGAGAAAAAGTAAGGGGTCACTGATTATGGGGAAATAGGAAGATTATGGTTGAGATATTATGAGGTTTTGAACAGGATTTATTTCACTTCTGGCTAGGGAGGATTTTTGTAGGACTGACCAGGGGTTTTGGTCTAGTGGAAGCTTTCAGGTCTGGGATGAGATTGCTTTGAGAATTTATTACTTAGGGAGGTGTGCCCAGTAGGCATGTACAAAACTAAATCTGTCCATTAGGCATCTCACAAATTTTCTTGCATGTTTGGGAAATTTGGCTTTTTTCTAAAGGGAATTTGAATTAGTCATATGATGCTTCGTCTTCGTATTGAGAATATTTTTTTCTTATTTTCAATGGGAGTTCAAACTTATTTTCAATGAGAATTTGAATTAGTCATATGATGCTTCGTCTTTGTATTTCTTTTTCATTTCATCTCATTTATTGGTCCATTTAATTTTCTTATACATTTTATAAATGTTTTTTTTTGCTTCCCTCACAGAACAGCGAACCACCACGAGCATTTCATGTGTTACTATGAACTCTTCTGGATCTGCTAGTGCCATTGAATCTTTGTCTGCCGAAACAGGATTTAAAATGATTAAGCCTATTGTTAAAATGTGTGGTGTTACATCAGCAAGGGATGCTGAATTGGCTGCAAATGCTGGTGCTAGCCTCATTGGTATGATTGTTTGGCCACATTCAAAGCGTTCAGTCTCATTAGCGACAGCTAAAGAAATCTCCAAAGTTGCACGAGATTGTGGTTCAAAGCCTGTTGGTGTATTTGTTGATGATGATGCAGACACGATATTGCGAGCTTCTGATGCAGCTGACCTTGAGCTTGTTCAAGTATCTTATCCTTTTTTATTCAAAACATTCACGATTGTATTTTATTTTATTTGATATTTTGTTAAATCTTATTATTTTTGTTGTCATTTATTTCAGCTTCATGGTGATGGTTCTCGTTCCTTGCTCCCCATTATCTTGCAACATAACCAAGTTATATATGTACTCCATGCTGATGAAGACGGTAAACTTCTCAACCATTTGCCCATGGAGAATTCTTCTTTAGTTGATTGGATTCTGGTGGATAGCGCCAAAGGTGGCAGGTAGGAAATTCTTTTCTACTATGCAAAGTACCACACGTATAATGCAAATTAAAACATTATATCACTTTGCATTAGAGTTTGAATAGGTTGCAAATGCTGATGACATATCAATCTTGTGTTTCTGAACAATCAATCAGCATCTGATGTAAGCTTTGAGAGTAAAAATAGTTGATGTTGGAGAGAAGTCTTTCTATCTATCATTTTTTACAAGTATTCTCTTAAATGAGGCAAGTCTTGCATATCTACAGGTCATGCTATCAAATTATTTTCATACTTCATGCTACCCATTTGACCTTTTTTGATGAACTTATAATCCAGTTTTTCAGTGTGATCATGAATAAGTGGAATTGTCAACGTTTAGATCTCGACAAACACACATTTCTGGTTCTAACAAGTCATTTCTTTTTTAATCTGCAGTGGTAAAGGATTTAACTGGCAAAAGTTCAAGTTACCATCTGTTAGAAGCAAATATGGCTGGCTATTGGCTGGAGGACTTCATCCTGACAATGTTGCTGAGGCCATTGGTGCCCTTAAGCCCGATGGAGTTGATGTCAGCAGCGGCATATGCGACGAGGGTGGTATGGACAAAGATCCCATGAGAATATCTTCCTTCATGAACAAAGTAAAATCTATGAGTTATTGAACTTCAGCTCAGAATAATTCAGCTGCCATTTGGTGTTCATGTAATAAAGCCTTGAATCTTATTTTTATCTGTTGTGCAAAATGTGCTTAACAATTTTATCATAAAGGTTCTTTTCCCTGTAGCAAATAGCCTAATATTTTGTCTATCTTCTTGATCTATCAGAAGCTTATCTGTTTGTTATTATTTGTTTTGAGCAAAGAGAACTAATCATCTTGTTCATGAACTCTTAAATTTTAGTTTTTTTACTTTTTGGCCATGGAACGAAGAAAAATGTAAAGGGTGTTTGTTTATTAATTTAAATCATTACAAGTTCATATAATATCTAGCTTTGATAAAATTGTTTTCTATATTAGTCTATATGAAAAAGAAAGAGATACAATAATTTTAAAGGGTTTATAAACACAAAGAAATGCTTGTTTGTAAAATTAGATCAATATAGATGTTGACTAACATTTCTATGTGAGTCTTAATTATTGTAAATTATAAAAGGAAATTATTATGCAAGTTTAAAGGGTTTAAGAAATATAAAAGAGTATTATTTACAAAATTTAATTGTCTATATAGGAGCATAGACTAAATAGATCTGTGAATTTAAATTGGTCTAAATATTAAAAAATGACTTGTAGGGAATATAAAAGTGTTTATTTGAAAGCTTTGATTTATTTATGTAGTAATTTTAGTTAAAATTATTATTTGAGTCTAAACTATTTAAAATTAAAAAAAGGAAGATATAACAATTCTATATGGTTTAGAAAACACACGTACTTGTGAAATTAAATTAGTATAAATTTATATATATGCATTTATATTGATTTAAATTTTAAAAAGGAAAATATATAGTGACTGAGGAGGTATGGAGTTTGTTTATAAAATTAGAACACTTTAATAGAATTTTACGAAGAAGTTTTGAACACAAAAAGTCAAATTATTACATGATTATTTTTAGTCAAAATTTAAATTTGATTAGATAGATTAACTTCTGGAGACTCTTGGACAATTTCAAAATTACTCTTATTATGGTTATGTAACAATTTTGATTAAAATTTATCTATACTTAATTTTGATCAAATTTATTATTCACTTCAATAAAAGAAAAAAGGGTCAATAACAAGAAATATTCTTGTGATAAACGTCGCCGTTAGCGTCACGTGAGGATTGCCGTTTTATGCGGACCTTTCAGTTTACACGAATTCCTTCAGTTGCTGCACGAAATCGTCGTCGTGCTCCTTGTTCACGACTTGTCCCACTAAGCGCACCCCCTGCTCCGCCGCCGGCCGCTTCAGAAGGATCCCTCCGGCGAAGAACACGTGGTCGTTGAGAGGCGCCACGCACCGCGGCGACCCACTCCCGTAGTCCACCTCGTCGAACCCGACCGCCCTCCAGTCCGACGGGTTCAACACGTCGTATCCGATCGGAACCTTGAACGGGTCGTCCTCGAAGTCGCCCGCCGCCACGCCGCGAACTTGGCCGCCAGGCTCGCCTTCGCCTCGCGTATCCACCCAACGATCTTGCCCACAGGGGCGCGCACCACCCACTCACTCTTTTTCGTTACCGTCAAGCAGTACACGCAGTTTCCGTAGACCGTAGTAGCCGCTGCCGGCAGAACTCACCGGGTGGCGCATGGTGGCTGGGAAGATGAGGTGGGCGTCGACCTCTGGCGCGAGGCCGATGGCGCGGACGCAGCTCTGCCAGAGTACGGCGGCCAACGCGTCGAAGGTGGTGCAGCGTAAAAGAGAATCGATTACTAGAATAAATCAAAATTAGGATGCATCAAAGTATCTAATACTTCTTGTTATATATTATATATAAATTCCGGGGTTACGAAATATTTAAATTCCCAACAACAGCCGTACACTTCTTCATTCGCTACGCGAAATGCCATAACACGGTGCACCTCTCCTCTTCCCTGTCGCCATCGCTGCTCAATGGAAGAGGCCCGCGTCTTCCCCTCGATTACAAACCCTCAACTTTCTCACCTCACCTTGAATACGCCTTTCGCTCGTCGGTTCTTTCATATTATTTATTATTATTAACTGTGACATATCACATTTAATTTGTTTTCCCTGTAAACGTGAACTAATCACGTTAGCTATTTAAAAATTTTCTTTCGTGTGAACAAATCGCACAAAAAGAAAAAAAATAAATAAATTATTTTTGTTTCTCAGTGTGAACAGATCACACATAAAACAAAACTTAATTTGTTTTGTTTTTTTTTTCCTTTCGATCTGAACAGATCAAACGAAAAAAAACTGTTTTTTTTATATATAAGTTTAATTAAACGTGAGAACTCACGTTTAATTAAATGGTTTTTTTTTTTATAAAATGTGAACTAATCACGTTCAGGCACACGAAGCGTCGTTCCTTCCGCACAGACGCACGAAACCGCCGACATGCAGTTTCTTCGACGCCGGCCACTGCCCGCGGGTCTGCTCATCAGGCCACCGCCGGGACGCCGCCCGGCTCCGCACTCAGGATGCGCCGTCACGTCGAGAAGGAACCCAGATGATTCAACGCCGCCCTAGCCAGCATCGCCAGCTGCTACTTTCTGCCCAACTGCGATGAGCGACGAACGCCGGCCACTGCCCACCGGAAAACCTCGACAACAGCGCCTCCTCGGCGCTCAAAACCTAGTGGCAAGGTCATTCCGTCCTCGCCAGCCGCCGTAGCAACAGCACAGCGAGGCCCAGCCTCGTCTGCGTGCTTGCGTGCAATTTTCCAGCGGTGGCAGCGCTGAGGAAGGGCGGACAGCAGGTTCTTCAAAGAAGAAACCGAGAGCATTTCTCCCTTTTTTTTTAATCTATTAAACTCTTGTTTAATGTTTGCACAGTTAGCAAACAGGACTGTTCAAAAACATTATGAACAGGGAGACAGGGAGCATTATGAAAACATTTGCATATATACGAACATATCATATAGCAGATTTAACTTATTATGCTTTAGAAAAATTGCTCTAATATCATTATTCGAATTTCTAAAGCATAAATCAATACTGCACTTACAGCGATCTCCCGTAGTAAATCTTTATCTTTG
>JBBPFP011226255.1:0-10739 GCA_037974795.1 Kaempferia galanga
ATGAGCGAATCACACAAGGATGTTTCTCCTAGAATCTGTCTTTATGGGTTCAAGTTCAGTCTTTGATTGGATACTATTTTGGTATCATGCTGACGTTTCGATGGATGGTGCTAGTGGTGAATTAGAGGTGGAAAGGGAAAAGAGATGAAGGAGAAGAAAAAAAAAGATAAGACAAATATATAGTTAAGTTTAATATTCACTTTCCATCTAAAATGCTACGATTTTGACATTATCTTGTATGGAGACAATTTATATAAAAAATATCAATATTATCTCAATTTTAGAATGCAAGTGGCGGTGAGTGTTGACATGGAAGTAGGATTCGAAATCTCGAGTATTGCTGGTGTTTTTTTTAATCGAGTGGTGGTAAGTGTTGACATAGAATTAGGGTTCGAAATCTCGAGTCTTGTTGGTGTTTCTCTTTTTGTCTGAATGTTTAAGTACTGTACTGAAATTTCAATGTATGGTGCAGATGATACATTGGAAATGAAAGGAGGAAAGAAATAAAGAAGAAAAGGAAAAAAAATACCATAATATATACAACTAAGCTTAATATTTCTTTTCCATATGGAATGCTACGATTTAAACATTGTCTTGTCTGGAGGCAAACTAAAAAATAAAATTATCTCAATTTTAGCATGCCAAGGGTGTGTTAGAGTGTTAAGATAAAATTATACTTGTTGATACGATTGATACAGCGACACGAGAAATTGTCTTGGTGATGACCTCAAGTAGTATCGAGTTTCGGTAATTTACCGGAACAATACGTTTCAACCATTTTGCTTGGCACAATATGAAATTTCAAGTTATGCATGGAATGATAATCATCCACATGATTGACACAAGAGACATTGTCTAGGTGCCAAGTAGTATTGTATTTTGGTGGTTTATCATAATAATACATTTCGAGTATTGTCTGACACAATACGAGATCTCAAACTATAGTTAAATGATTAAATCTTAATCTTGTAGATGTCAAACTATCGTGTATGTATTTTTCTTAGCGTGTAAATTACTGCCTTTTTAGGATGTTTTTTCTATTTAATAGACAAGTAAACTTTTGTTGTCCATTTATGAAAATCTGAAACTATCTATGCAATATTTCTTTTATGACATATTTGCCGATATGAACCCTGAACTTGACAAATATCCTATTTTACAGGACAAAGTTGGTAAGATCTATCAAACTTTGCTATGGATTTATGACTCTTGGGATTTGAGGAGGTATCACTTTTTGCATAGAAAGAGTGGTTAACCTTTTCCTAGGACCAATTGCTTCCAGATACTTACATGGCGTTTACAATATTGGAAGATGGAAAACTATTTGTTTACTGAATTTTGGGCAGATTTCCTCTGACCTTTTTGCCTATTTGACAAATTACTTATTCCTTCTTGTTCTCGAAGAAAAAGTGCTGGAGGCTTACAATTATAATTTATAGTACTGTAGACTTATAGTTTATTATAGGATATGATTTTTTTTTTTTGTATTTATATTATCCCTTTTTTCGTTAATTATGTCATTATATTTTACTAAGTTTGATGGTTTGAATTTCCTTCTCATTTTTTGACAGATTAGGACTGTGGAAAGTATTATTTATTGATATTGCACTAAAATCAAGGTCTTCCTCTAAAGAGCAATTAAAAATGCTATTGATGAGTGCATATATGAACTTTTCAGATTAAGATTGCAATTTGAAATTGTATGACTCTAGAAAGTAGTTTGGTCATGAGCGTGGTTTTAACTTTTAAGGCATGTCAAGATGTGATTCCTCATCAATTCTACAACTGGTTCTATCATAGTCCAATATCTTGAGCCATGCAACTTGTAGTTGATGCTATACAACTAGTAGTTCATAGTGTTTGCTAGCTTGAACAGGGTTCAATAGCCTTCATAGATTGTCAGATGTTACCCACTAGGAAGTTGGATATAAGTTCAACCCTTTTAACATTTTAGAATAAGGATTAGCCAATGTCATGGTTTTAAGTTCTAGTATGTTGTGCATGTTTTAACATTGGCAAATTGATACTCTGGAGCTAGTATTGGGTTGCATGCATCGGCCAAGGCTAGTTGGATCACCATAGGGAAGATGAATAGGAAGAACTATACTTCTGAATTCGTGTAGCAGTTTGAGATTGGTCTATGGGCCAAGGCTTGTGGGATCCCTTCACTTGGGTTAGATTTCCATGTCTACTAGAGCCTCTTGGAAGTGGATTGATAACAATGCAGCTTATCCAATCTCATGAGCATTTTCATTGCATGTCCTGCTATGACACCTGGATATAGACTTTGGATCTTAACATATGTCTCTTTTGAGCTTATGACATAATTTGGGATCTTTTATTCCAATAATCAAAACTGAGCTGACCACACAAATCCCATGATTCTAAACTAGATTTTGTCTTGCGATATTGATTTGACAAGCTCCTCACCTTTATACTTCTTCACATTGTTTGTTCCGAGTTGGAGTTAAGATAGTTTAGTTTTAGATTTTAGGAGGCTTCTTCATATTTGGATCATTCCCTTGGATTCTAAATTGCAGTAGACTACAATAAGGCTAGGCAATTGTTTCTCTATTAGTAAGGCATAAGGCACATGTTGGTTATAGGACCTTTAAAAACTAGTTGAGGCCAAACCAAGAATTAAAATCTTGATCCATGAGGGAGTTTCGGTCTTTGATTAGAATATTGTTTTGGTATCTTTGTGTCAGTGGTGAATTAGACGTGGAAGGAGATAAAAAAGAAAAAAAAAAAGATAATACAACTATATACTTAAACTCAAAATTTTGTTTTTCTCTTACAACAGTATGATTTGGTTATTATATTGTATGAACACAATTTACAAAAATAAAAAATAAAAAGATTATTTCAACTTATCTTGACCGGTATTATAACATGTCAAGAGGTGTCGAGTATGACATAAGATAATACTCATCAACAAATTGCCGAAATGTCAATGCCATAACAAGTTTAGTTTAAACCGAACATATGTTAGCCCAACCTAAAGGCAAATCAAGAAAATTAGATAGGTTCCAACATCTCCTCTGCCAACACTAGCTTCTGCCAAATGTATTATTTGATATTAGCGATGGTGTCGACCTCACCAATGGAGGTTGACCTCTGATGCATGCTACTTAAGATTCATTATGGGTTTGCAATTTTGAGTCATGATTGGAGGGATGATAGCATGAAATGGATAATTATATAAAGTACTACAATGATGGTCACACAGAGGTCAATAACTAGGCGGTTGCAGCCACAACTTTGGGAGCACACGATAAGTAGTCAAAAATGTACTTGTAGCAAAAGGTGATGCGCTCACCCAGGCACCCCTCCATGCCTGCCCTAAGACATTTGGAAGGGAAGTAAATCACAGTGCTCTTTAGGTGGGAGGGATTTTATTCCCCCAGGATTCAATCCCCGCTCTCTTGTGGGAATCTACCACGCAAGTCCTAACTCGGCTATGCCCGTAGGGGCGGGGTTGATGTACTTGTGGTGCTACTTAAAGTTGATGTTCTTGCATCATTGGTGCTTATCGTGTCTTACTATTATGCTAGCAGTGAGTTTTGGGGTGCTTAACCGCTCTTTATAAAAGATTCTCATTAGCAAACAATGACTCAAGCAATGGATGCATGTGCGTGTTCGAGTAGCTTGTTGGATGCATTGCCATGCATGATTACAACATAGAGAGATCAATTTCTAGAAGGATTAATAGAATAATATAGCACGACCTTTATTTGTTTTCTCAAATCTAGTGTATTTTCTTTTAAAAAAAATCTAGTATGGCATCCATAGTTTGTGATAAAATCTAGCACCCAATAACTTTTCATGTGGTATTATGCCATCTCAACTAAGCAGGCGGCTGTAAAGTTAACGGGTGCTAGATTTGAATTTGAGCTAGATGGAGAAGAAAATCGAAGAATGTACTAGATTTGAGAAAATATTTTAAATATTGTGCTATACTAATCTTATTAGTCCTTTTGAGAGCATGGACCTAGCTCTTATACCATGAAGAGGGGCAAATTTACCCTAGTAGTCTCCTCCTACCTACATGTTTCATAACATTAGTATCACATTTTAGCACCCGTGTAATATATGGTATTTACAAGTATTTCATTTAGGTCCTTAACAGTATGCTGCTTTTGTTTCATTATTTCTGAAATTTCTTATTGTTAATGATTCAATTTTTTCATATGTAGTTATCCCTTTTACTTGCAAGTTTGCCTTTGAGTTGGTTCTATACTCTGCAGTTCTTTTTTTCTTTTGCAGCTTGTCACATTGTGAAGAACTACCTTGCCCATCACATCAATGCTAAGGTTCCCCTAATACTAGGTAAAAGTTATGTTTGCTTGTATTCGTTTTCAGATGATATTTCATTTTTCAACTAGTAAATTTGTAAATTGGTTTGATGATGCCAAGCTGCTTGCTTAGATTTATCTAAAATCCTGAATTAGTGATATGATGCGCTATTCGATAAGCATAATGCAAACAGGCATAATGATTATTTTGACTTCAAGAAATACAAAGTAGATACTCTAGTATTCTACCTATGCAGTTTAGATTCATTATATATTTCTTAATCTTATCCATCTCTAACTCCTTACTGATTTGGTTGTCAATAGGCCATATAATGGAAACAATTTAATTTGTCACAAGATGTCACTCAAAAGAATCCTACTTTTTGTGTAACAAAATCTGTGGTAGTGAAGAAGAATCTTAATATTTTCTTTTATGTTTAAAATTCTGTATGAATATTGTCTTTTGTGTAATAGTGCATGTTGGCTCTGATTATGCCTCAAGTATCAAAAATTGACTTTTTGTTTGATTTTTGAATCTTCAGGACATAAATTGTTGCAGTAGATTGGCACATATTTGTAATTATTCTAATACATAGGGATGTATATGTAAAGTTCTAGAAACCCCCAACAAAAAACACCCTACTGACTTCCTAGTTAACTCAATAGCTGCAGTCGACTAGAGCTGAAACAAAACCTTTCCCTTTCTAAGCATAACATGTACAAATTATTGAATTAGCTTGAAGATCCCAACTTAAGTCTAGATCAAACTCAGATGTGGGCTACCATTAGGAACGCACTCTTCGTTGGTCTTACTAAACACTAGGTAGACTTTACTCAGAAATACAATCGAAGATTCAATTCTTTCATATCTCTCACAGCTAACATATCTTTAAGTATTTGATGGCATCAATGCTTATTGCTCTTGAGTCCATCTTATTAAGCCTTCAGTCCTTTGAATGCACCAACTTTTCCAAAGTTGCTCTATTTCATCCTTCGCCTTGCCTTGGCGTTCGTCTTGTTCTGAGCCTCCAAGCCATTGAACCAACAACCAATTTGACCACGTACACACAACTTGACCCCATCAAGTCACTATCTTTCCTGCTCCATGAACAACTTGCCAAAGTCAGCCTTGACCTATTGGTCCATTAATTATCCAACTTGTCCATGTTGAATTACAAATTTTCCAAGATGCATGAGTAATCTATCAAGCTCTTGCACATTTGATTCTCATATTAGTAACATAAAATATACCTTATTTAAGACTTAAATAATACTTAGACATGACACCATTTTTATAAAGTTGGCTCTAAACAAACCAGGAAATAGATCATGTAAATCGGGAATTATAATTATCTCATTAAATTTTTACCAAATTTAACAATATGCGAACTGAAATAAAAGATACCATACTATATGATGCCCAAAATAAGCATTTGTCAAACTTTAAATTGAAATTCCAAATTCAATTGATTCCTTTCCATATTTGCATTGCTAAGGAGGGAGAAGGAAAGAACAAGATGAATTGGTTACAGAAGAATATGAGGGAAGTCACATATTGCTTATAAGGTTGTAGCAATGCTGCCAAGGTTTCCTTAAGACTGTCACTTAGGATTCCATCAAATTTATCAATTTTTTGACCTCTTCACCCTAACAAAGACTTTCTCTTCCACTATTGACTAAATGACATGATTCTACGTCTCAATGATTATGGAATGATTCTTAACATAATTACAAATAGGATTGTTAGAATTGAGATATTATGTTGGAACTAGAAGGTGTCCATATGTTTAGATTATAGAATCTGAGTGTGGATCGTAAGATTAGTTATTCAATTAATTGTATATATGTAGTTTAAAAAATCATAGCATGCATTTGCCAATTAACCAAGCACCCATGATTCGATTCCCTGCTACGGCGCACAAGGCTCCACCTGGATGAAAAATACGAGCTGCTTGGTGAGGAGCTGTGTGCTCTTTCTGATTTATCCTGGTGGCCAATGGGAGTTTTCCGTGGGACTGGGCTGGTCACTTTCAGAACTTAGTCGGTTTGAAGAGTTGGATACTTGAATTATATATATAAAAAAATCATAGTGTGACAAGCAACATGGTCGAAACATATTTGGGGGATGAGTAATCTTGTCTCTACTATAAGGCATTAATTTTTTATATAAGGTATTAATTTTTTATAATGCTGTGAGCAATAGTGTATTAGTTAAGTAGAAATGTATGAATTTATAAATAAGATTAATATTAATAGTACTAAATTATGATTAATAATTTAATATGTACTCTTATAATAATTAATAAAACATAAATACTAATTACTCGTCAATAAAACTAATATTAAGTAGCACTAAAAATATAAATAATTTGATATACAATGATATTCTTCTATTTTATTAATATTCGTTCATGCTGATCTAGTGCCAGTTTCAGTTGTCAAGCAGAAGGGTACGTTTAACCCATGCAGACCAAAATGATACAAGAAATTAAACCATGATTCAGTAAGAAGGATGTATATGCAATATGATAAGTAAGATAATATAGGTACAGGAGACTACCTAGAAGACTAATCCTAATAATTTTCCACGAGTTATCAACTTCTAATTATCTTGAAAATAATGACTTTTCATGCCAATGTACTCTACAGACTACACCAAAATTCATGTTATTTTCTGTATTTATTTCTTCAGGCATTATCAGTTGTTGTGAGACCTTGTTGTACTCACTATTATCCATCTTAGTGAAGTCTAATCAAGTTCATGATCTTGTAGGTATTTGGGGAGGAAAAGGTCAAGGCAAAACATTTCAAACTGAACTTATTTTTCGTGCAATGGGAATGGAGCCTATCATTATGTCTGCTGGGGAGCTGGAATCAGAGCGGGCGGGTATTGTCTCCATTGTAACAATTAAATTTATTCAATTTCTATGTTAAACTAGTAAACAATAAACCGTCTTTTCCTATTTTATTTCCTTCTCAGCCTTTCCCAATTATCAGCTGGCACCTTATGTGTTGCAATTCTGTTATTTGATGGTTTGCGTAGTCAAATAATCTCGTCAAGTTGGATCTGTTTCTTGGGTTTGGCAAACTGTCAACCAATGAAGGCTCTTAAGGATGTCTTCCTATGTTATTTGTGTACTCTGTCTAAATGGATTATCAATCTTCTGTGATTCCGCTTCCTTGAGTTCTTTGCTTTAAGAGCCAATAATGAATAAATTTTAAAGCCAATCTGATCAAGGTTGAAAATCTTTTCATAATTTGCTGTTAAGAGGTTGCTCTCTTTCTAAATGCAATATCTTTTAATTTTAGGAGAACCAGGCAAGCTAATACGTGAGCGCTACAGAACAGCTTCTCAAGTGATCCAAAACCAAGTCAGAATCTTCACTACTTGTATATATTTTTTCGAGACATTAGAAATCAATATTTTTCTTTCTTTACATATTTGTTTCTGGCTTTATCACTCATTTTTCTTCTGTTTTAGGGATAACGCATCAATCTTTTTATTCATCTTCAATTGATAGTCTCATGATTTATGTATGTACAGATGAGGAGTATAATTATCATTCCATTTTATTTTATTTGGTGCTCAGAATGGCTAGTTCTATTTTTCCCTACACAACTTTTGTCAGTGCCAATCTTTGATATGATACTTATTATTGTTTGTGACTAAAAGCTAATTCACAAAAATATTAGCTTTTGGAGCATCCTTAGCAAGATTGAAAATATATTCATTTCCAAAGGGTTGAAATGAATCTGAGGTGAGAGCTAGGGAGGGAAAGGAAAAACCCATCCTTTAAAAGACGAAAGTTCAGAAAAACTAGTCTTGATAAGGAGGCTATGGAGCTAGACCATGGGAGTAAAATATCATGCAATGCACTTGAAATAGGCCAGTTTAATAAAAATGGAATTTTAATCCTTGGCTATACAGAAACTTTTGTCAAGTAGCAATAGCAATCTACATCTTGTGTGTATAAACTAAGAATAATAATTTAATTCACAAATTTCCAAAATTTCACACTTACATTAAATGGATGTGGAGAATTGTAGCTATTGAAATATTTTGAAAAGCTTCAGAAAAGAATTTTCGAGTGTACTTGAAAGACTGAACGGTCCTGGTGTTTATTAAGGAAACCAAGTAAGAACTAGCACTCCTGCAAATTTTGATTTTCTATGATTATGCATGTTCAATTATCTGATTAGACATAATTAATTGACTTTGTGGTTTGTTTTTCTAAGTTAACTTATTTCTACAATGATAGTTATTCATTATTTCTGGTAAAGATGCTATGAATTTGATTGACGTCTCTCTTAGATCCCCTAAACAATGAGGATTCAAAGTGGTCGAGGATAGACCACCTATATAGATGAGTTTGGAGGTGCTTGTTTTATTGTTACTTAGCCTGAGAATTTAATTATACACTGGCTCTCCTAATGGACTTTTGTTTCTTCTTGTGTCTTGATCATTGATCAGATAATACATTTAGTAGAAGCTACCTTCGGTGGAGGAGATGTTGGAACCTGTCTAATTTTCTTGATCTGCCTTTAGGTTGGGCTAAGATTTTGAATCTTCATTTGGCCTCAGTTTTTAAAATCTTGTAGCTAACATGTGCCTTATGCCTTACTAATAAAGAATCAATTTCCTAGCCTTATTGTTGCTTACTGCATTTGCCTTTGAAATCCAAGATCTAAAAACTTCTTGTTCGTCAGCTGAATTTGTTCTTATCTATGAGTTGACTCAATACGTGAATACACTAAACTGAATTTTGAGCATCATTAAATTATAAACCTTGTTTATATTGTTTGGGTGTAGATTGTCTGTAGGACAAAGTGCAGGGAGCTCGTCAAAACTTAGCTTTATTCATGTTTTGGTTTTCTGAAATGTTTCTTTCAGCTTCTGATGCAATCCATTCTACATGAATGCTGACTTCTCTATTCCAAAACCCAGGGTAAAATGAGCTGCTTGATGATTAATGATATTGATGCTGGGCTGGGAAGATTTGGTTAGTATCATCAGTCTTTTTGTCTTATATATCACAGCTTATTACTAACGAATTACTGTTGCCTGAGACAATTAAACTTTTCTTGGTTGACTCAAGGCTCACAAACATAATTATCTATTAAACTATAGGGAACCTATCTTTTCTGATTAAAATCTACTTTTGTTCTACTTATTAAAACATCTAATCTGTTCACACTTTCTGGGCATCTAGGAAACACACAAATGACAGTCAACAACCAAATAGTTGTTGGAACTCTGATGAACTTATCAGATAATCCCACCAGAGTGAGCGTTGGGCAGAAATGGAGAGAATCAGATGTTACTCACAGAGTTCCTATTATTGTAACTGGCAATGATTTTTCTACACTTTATGCTCCTCTTATTCGAGATGGCCGAATGGAGAAGTTTTACTGGTACTTGTCTCCTCTGTATATCAACTTGTCTATTAATGTATTTTATCTTGAAGAGTTGTATGTCTCCATTTTTGGTGCAACTTACATTACATAGACCTTAAAGCGAAATGTCTCATCATGTCTCATGAATTAAAATTATCTCAAATACTGTCTTTATAGTTAAACATAAGAATAAGAAGAGGTTTCTATCAGGGGGATATTTTTAAATAGCATGTATTACAAAGACCTAAATGTAATATTATGTTGATGTAGGAGGGATGACGGTGTAATTAACCTAAATATTTCCCTCTTCATGGTAGAGAAAGGTTCACTTTGACTCAAAATTGACTACCCTTCTAGCATCTTGTGAGCACAAATGGAAGATCTCATGCTCATTTGACTTTGACCTCTTGTATTTGAGGTTTCTCTGGTGGACATATAACCTAATGTGACCATGCTTTCACTCCACTATTTTGGTCCATAGAGAGAAGAATGATCAATTCTTAAGAGTAGTTGAGCAATAGTGTTGACCATTGATGATCCTTCATCTTGGAGATGCTAAACAGCAACAATGGTCCTCATAAATCTATAATAGTAAGAATCCTCTGTCGTGGGTATTTCTCACGGTTCGAGACTACCTCTTCCCTGAGCAGGGTACTCAACCACTCAGGACAACACTGAAGTGTTCATTGATGAAGAGAAACCACAAAGAGACCACCATAGTTCGATTACCTCAGTTGTCGAATCTGAGCAGGGCACTCAACACTCAGAACGACAACACTGAAGTGTTCATTGATGAAGAGAAACCACATAGAGAGAACACCATAGTTCGATTACCTCGGTTGTTGAATTAGAGTAACCTTTTTAAAAAATATATATATATATATATACCGCATCAACCCATGTCTAGACGAATGCTTCCTTACTTTTTTAAGGAATCTTAAGTCGTCCTTGGGAACTTGAACAAATGTGTTGCTAGGCCTTAAGATGTTCGATATTCATTTAAGGACCAAAAAAGTGGTATAAACTAAGATTTCTAATTATGCCACCTTT
>JBBPFP011226466.1:0-10736 GCA_037974795.1 Kaempferia galanga
AAGTTTCAACCTAACACGACAACAAGCCAATAAGTATTATAGTTGACATAACTAATCTTCCAAATCATCTACACATGCACCATCAACTATATCCATAATTCTGATCGTCGAATTCAAAATCAATATCTTTTTCATTTTCCTCCAATGTATCTAAATACTGATCAAGTTTTCTAATGGAGATGTTCTTTGTGCTCCTGGGTTGTAGCACTTCATCTGCTCTCGAGGGCTCCGCCATCATTCTCCAAGTAAGTTCTGAACCCGGATTGACCTCATGTTCATCACCACCATCAACAAGCCAATCTTGTGCTTCACTAGCTTGAGAGGATAGAAGCAAATCTCCTCCCATTTCTCTTTGACTTTTCTTTTTCATAAGATTGGCGTTGATTTTGATGCGTACAAGATCATTCAATGTTGATGTCTCGAGTCTATTCCTCTTCTTAGTATGTATCTAAACAATTGCAAACATAGAATCTAATCGTTTAAATAAGCATGAGATGTAGACACTTGAGGAACATGCTTGATAGTTGGTAGAAACTGCAATGTACGGAACTTTCAGGTACATAATTCACAATGTACATAACAATTATTAAAAACTAATAAAAAGAAAGAATAGATAACATAATTTATGAATTACTACTTATCCCTTCAAATTGGCTCCAATTTCCTTCACACCTTGATAAACTACTTGTCAAAGAGAGAAACCTCACTGCCATTTTTTTTTGGTAAGTTTGGAGTGTCATCACCATAATTGGACCACCAACTTAAACAAGTAAAGAGACCGAAAATAATAAATCAGAAAATAGATAAAAGAGACATGCATGTTAGTGAATAGAAATAATAGAAAGACTAAAGAGATGTACCTGGATCAAAGTCATGGTACACATCTATCTTCTTATATGCCGCGATCGCCATTTTTCTTCCAAAGTTTCCAAACTTACTCTTATACTTCAACAATTCATCATTAGAAATAGTGAATTGTATGTCCTCATCGGTGTAAATCTTTTATAGCAGGAAATAACCATACATTCACATGCTTTTCAATATATATATACTTAAGAAAATACCTTGATCATTAAAATTCAGCAAGTTCAATTCTGTTATGGAATGAATTAACTATACATTCACATGCTTTTCAATATATCTATACTTCGGAAATTATAATTGAGCATTTAAAATTCAAACTTGCTGACATTAAATACCATAAACCTTCTAACTTTTAGTTGAATAATATCAAATATTAACTTTCAATATCAACCTCATATACCAACATATTTAATTAGAGTTCAGAACATTGAAGGCGACACTTTTTTACCTCAACCTCTAATCGTTTGGCCAAACATTTTTCATAGTACTAGGTTTTGTAGTATTCAGCGGTATCCTCTAAGTTGGGTTACACATGACTTGGTAAGAATGTTGGTATCCTTTAAGCCAATTTCCACATGATTTGGTAAGAATGTCGATATCCTCTAAGCCGGATTCCATATCCGTCAAAATGGTCACAAACAATTTACATCACTCCAAATTTTTACTTTTCATGCGTCAAAATAAAATAAAATAAAATAGAAAGAAGAAAACATTTCATGCCGATGCAAGCTCAGAGAAATAATTTAACACCCTTAATATATATCTTAGGGAAATCATAGTGTGTTGCCTGGAACGTTTGAGATACTGTCATCTATCTCATTCGCATAAAAGCACCTGAATTCACTTCCATTCACCTCTAGACTTACCCGTATAAGGCCCACTTGAAATTCCTCGATCTAGGACCTTAAACCTCGACTTGAGTCCCCTTATTGGCACCTCAAGATGCTGTCCCAACCCAGATCCAACCCCTCAACTCAAACTGCATCCTCTAGACTCGAACAATATTAAATCGTCACCTGATCCAACTCTTAACCCTCAGCTTGCACCCTCTCGACTCAACCATCGACCAACACTGTCTCCCCTTCGACTCATGGCCAAAACACCGGATTGAACCTCTTCCCCTATCGAACCATACCCGCACAGTCCCAGGTGCTGATGAACCCCCCTCGCACAACCCAAGCTCCAACCACCTCCTCTTGCCCAACCCTCCATTCGACGAAATCTTCACCCCCTCGACAACAACCCCTCTCCCTCGACAAATCAACACCTCAATCCCTCAAATACCCTTCCAACGTCAAGGCAGCAACAACTCTCGAAGATTTCAACATTAAAATTTTCAATAAAAAAATCGTCTAAACTTTGTCAAATCATCACAACAATAAAAAAATGTAACCGACAATAATATGTCATGCGTCAAACATCAAAACATAGATAATATTATCCATATAGTGCAAAAACAAATGTCAGAATCTTGCCTAAGCATTATAACGTGCATTATAACGTGCGAAAAAATCGAGTGAGGTGCAGGACAATGATGGAGACAATCTGACTGTGTTCTCCTTCAATTTCTCAAACCTTTGTGCCATTTTTTTCTCGAGGGATTTCTATGGATGTAGGTAGCAACACTAAAGTTGAAGAAAACCTTAAAATTCCTCCACCATTTAAATAACATGCTAGTGAATTATCTCTTTACTGTAAATTTGGGCCAGGTCCATTAATTCAATAGTTAAAACCTTAATTAAATAAATTACCCAACCCGCTGGGTTTTGCATGCTATATGTATGAGGATGTAACGACCAGAGTGAAGACTTTAGGTGGATTAATTGAAATATTTCTAATAAGGATATGTTACATGAAGGATCAACTCGAAGTACAACATATTCAAGGTACTGTATCATGGTGCATGTTATTCACAGATGATATTGTTTTGGTAGATGACACACGTGAAGGAGTAAATGCTAAACTAGAATCTTGGTCGGAAATATTAGAAGTGAAAGGTTTTAGGCTTAGTAGAGTAAAGATATAATATATGGAATTTATGTTTAGCAATATTAGACATAATGGGATAATTGTTAAGATAGTAGATGAGTTATTTGGAACTGAGAGTTTTAAGTATTTAAGATCATTTTTGTAAAACGATGGAGGGCTTGAGAGATGTTTTACATAGAATACAAGTAGTATGGTTGTAATGGAGATTAATGTTAGTTGTTTTGTGTGATTGTAAAGTACCTTTAAAACATAAATGAAAGTTCTACAAAATGGTACCGGTTATGTTATATGGCGTTGAATGCTGGGCTATGACTCGGATATACGAGTAAAAGATGAAAGTTGCAGAGATAAGGATGTTTAGTGGATGTGTGGACATACGAGGATGGACAGAATAAAAAATGAGAGCATTTGAGAGAGAGTTGGAGTTGCTTCTATTGTGGAAAAACTTTAAGAGACACATTTAAGATGACACGGACATGTACTTAGACATGTACTTAGATGACCAATAAATGTCCAATTAGGCGATGTGAAATTATGACAAATGCACACATCAAATGAGGGAGAGAGAGGCAAAAAAAAAAAATACTTGTTAAAAATAATAAAATAAAATAAAATTTATTTAAATATAGATGATAATATAATAGGGGATAGAGTCCAATGGCGTAAAAGAATCCATATAGCCGATTCCACCTAGTGGGATAAGTGGCGCTGGGCTAGATAGCGATTCTCCCGCGGGCTATTGAATCCGTTTATTCCCGCAAGAATACCGGAAACAATCTTCTAAAACATGTTGATTCGAAGAGGAATACTAGGAAATAGGAAACATAACGGCACTGCAGAAAATATTATTAAACCAAAATCTTCTTTCCTTTATGGGTCTCCTAACCTTTGTTTAAATAACCTAAGAAATAAAAAAAAAGTCGTAATAGAAAAAATAAAAAAGTAAAAGAAAACTCATCAAAAAAAAAAAAGATAAAATCTAAACTAAGTTTTAGAGAAGAAAATTAATAAAGAAAAAGTAAAAGAAAATTTATCCTTAGAAAAAAAGGAGATAAAATCTAAACTAATTTTAAAAAAGAAAACTGATTCTAAAAATTTAAAATAAATAAAAGAAAAAGTTAAAAGAACAAATCTAGGGTTTTGACCACCCAGTTAGCTTATTTCATCTCATCTGGACTCCGAATATAGTGCAACAATGTCAGAACATCACAAGCTAATCATCTTCCTCGTAAGTAGCCTCAATCGTCCTTCAAGACCCAAAAGGGAGATTTGTAGCATCGTTTTCTCCTCATCACAGCTCGAATAGGAATATAGCCGTATCGGAGGACATATATTGGTCATGCTGTTGGATGCTCTTGCATGAATAAGGCATGGTTGTTATTGTTGTTGTAATATCTAAGTTCCTTTATTTAAATGAATTGCTGTTGTACAAACTAAAAATGTAAAGAGTTCATTTTGTTTATTAGTACTATGAAACTGCAATATACATTGCTTGGATATTCTATATTTATTTCTTCCCAAACTTGAGCTCTATGGCCAAAATGATGTAAAGATGATAGGGGTGCTGATTGATCAATAATGACTCAAGGCAACATTTAAAGTTACCAACCATCTAACGTTGCAATTGATCCTGTCCTTAAATCGAGACTTTCTTCCCAAACTTGAACCCTTTGTCAAAAGGTATGGAGATATATGGGTACTGGATGGTCAACGACTCAAGGCAACATTTAAAATCACAATCTAATGCTGTCAGTCTGGTTGTCCGTGTGGATTGGTTTGCAAATGGTCATCCATTCAGGGGATGGATGTGCTAAACTGCATGCTCTATTGTCAAAATCAGTTAGAGTCAATTTTAAATTTGAAGTATGGACAAATAAGTCATTGTCTAATTCCTTAAAGCTTGTTTCGTTCAGTCAAATATCAAATTCACAATTTTGAAGTATATCATGCTTTCAGTTTAATTCTTGTTTAAAAATGTGGCGGAACCAGTTTCCAAGGATAAACCACTTTGGTCTTTAATCTTTAATTAATCTCAGCTCTCATTCTATTGAAAAATTGAATTTCTTTGCAAGAATCTTTTTACCAGTCTATCATTACAGAAGCAACTTTCTTTATCTCAATTTTCATTTGCAGACTCTGCAACTTAGTTCATCTATTGCATTTGACTTTTGAGTGCTATGTTTAGGCATTTATTTTCTTCTTTATCAGACACGTGTACAAGCATCAACGCTTTCGTTCCCACAGCTCATCTCTAAATTACCAGAAATTGGTATTCGTGGGCTGTACAGGGGTTCAATTCCAGCAATCCTAGGACAATTCTCTAGGTGAGTTCTCTTCTTCAAATCTAAGGATGGTTCAATTCTCTGTTTAAGCATGGTTCATCTTTGTTTGATTTTGTTCTTTTTTCAGCCATGGATTGAGGACTGGCATCTTTGAAACAACTAGGATTGTGCTAATAAATGTTGCACCAAATCTACAAGATCTCCAGGTATAAGATAGGGGCATGTTTTTTTTTTTTTCAATTTTCCTTGGGAGAGATTGATTCAACCCTGCAATTTAGGTGTAACTTTTATTTTGAGTTCTATTCATAACTGATCTTTCTTCATTATACTGTGATTAAAATATGGCTAATAGCCATGACAATGTGTCTGATACTTCTCAAGATCAAATGACATTGCTGGTCTACTATATATAACATTGAACAGTACATGTTTGCTGAAATAATCATTCACTTGCCACAGATTTACAATGTCCATTGCATTGTAGGTGCAATCCATGGCATCCTTTTGCAGCACAATCTTAGGGACAGCAGTTCGAATCCCTTGTGAAGTCTTGAAGCAGAGGCTGCAAGCAGGCATCTTCAATAATGTAGGAGGGGCAATTGTAGGCACCCTACAACAAGATGGTTTGAAAGGATTTTTCCGTGGGACCGGTGCCACACTTTGCCGAGAGGTTCCATTTTATGTTGCTGGGATGTGCCTATATGCTGAATCAAAGAAGGTAGATAATTAAGTTCTCATTTGTTGGATTTATGCATCTTCAGACTAGCTATAGACTTTTACTCCTATGTTTCATTCACACCTTACACTTGCAAGATTTTGTTCATCTTGTTGATACATTTGCTTTTAATTGCTTTGATAGGCTGTACAGCACGTTCTGAACCGAGAACTGGAACCCTGGGAAACTGTCGCAGTAGGGGCTTTATCCGGTGGACTTGCTGCCGTCGTCACCACACCCTTCGATGTCATGAAGACACGGATGATGACTGCGCCGCGGGGTTTTCCAGTGTCAATGCAAATGGTCGCATTCTCCATTCTTCGCAAGGAAGGTCCTCTAGGCCTTTTCAAGGGAGCTGTCCCAAGGTTCTTCTGGATTGCGCCTCTCGGTGCTATGAACTTCGCTGGATATGAGCTAGCAAAAAAGGCCATGGACAAGACCGAAGACGTGCCTGGTTAAACGCATTGGTTGCTGTTGTGTGTAAGCACTCCTCGACGATGTTTTCTTTTTCTTTTTTGAGTTCAAAGCTTCCTTTTTGTAGCAAATCATGATCAACATAGACACGTTGTACTATTCATTGTTGACCATGTGTACATACGCCCCGAGCTCCTCTACCTGCTTTAGCTTTCCTTTTTGTTCTTTGGATACGTTATTGTAAACAATGCGTGAACAAAATCTAAAAACAAATATGAAACAAATGAATTTTAGTATCACAGCTATTGAAGGACATTAAGTTGTTACTTAGATACTGTTACTTAGATATTTGTGATTTGATTCTTAATTACGTTAAGTTGTTCTCTAGGTATTTATGGTATGATCTTCAGCTACGATAATGATATATTTAGGGAGATTTTTCTCCAATTTATTAATAGTCATCACTTAGTTCCACAGCTGCATCACTCGAGTAAGTCTCACGAAGATGGGGAGGAAGGGGGGCCTTCTAGGAGAGGAAAGATCCTCTGGACCATGAATCCGTGGATCACTTCTGGTCCACGGATTTGTGGCTGTTGGATCACTCCTAGACCCGATCAGATCATGGGTCCAGGCGAGATCCAACTGCCACGATCTCATGGACCAGGAGCAGTCGACGAGATCATGGTCCATGTGGACTGCTTCTAGGAGCGTGAAGCGATGTGGCTGGTGGGCACAGTAGAGGTTGCCAAAGTTGGCAAGCCGCTGTGACGATTGAGAGCACTCGGAGGCGATGAAAAAGACAAGACGATGTCAACAATGAAAATGATGGAGAGGTAGACGACAAGTACCAATGCGCACTGAGTAATCGAGACAATAGACAATCGAATAAGCATGGACTCTGGATGAAGAGCATAAGAAAAATTCACTTCCACGCAATCGAATAGCGACTTGTTATTACATGCGTTAAACTTTAGAAAACAAAGGTGTCTGCAGGTACTGTTCAAATAACAATAGCTGATTAGAAAAAGCAAAACCTACATCGCAAACCCTTAATCCAATGAATTACGGTGATTTCAATCTGACAGCCAATACTTACTGTTCGACTGACAAACACTCCCCTGTAGTAATTATCAAGAGATGCGTGACATACAAGTCTTCAAAAGACGACTTCATGTTCTAAGATCAACAAAAACTATTTGATATATATGTAGCTAGAGTCCTTAATTAACCAACATTAATTCACTTAATTACTTCACAGCAGAGAGCTGTCGATCAGCCCCTGCCAGGAATTCCCAGCTGCCCCTCCACTACCGCCACTCCAGCTGCAATCCAACAATATGCTCCCTGCTGCATCCTGCCATGTCAGCTGGCTATTGCTCGTAGTCGTCGTGGCCGCACTCTCAAACCACTGCCCCGCACTCCCCTCCCTGTCACAGTACACGCCGCCAAAGCTGCCATGAGCGGCGGCGGCGGCGTCCGCACCGCCCAGCAACCCACTCCTTAGCATATCAAGAAACCCACTCGGGGCGTCCGATGTGCCCGCCAACTGTTTGGTCGGTGGCCGGCTAGCAAAAGACAGGGCGGTGACGCTGCTGTTGCTGAGATCCTGCTCCGGCGGCGATGCTCTCTTGGAAGAGGAGACGGAGGAGGATGCCGAAGAAGAAGACGATGCTTGTTTCTTGCTCTTTCTGCAACCGCCCCCTACAGGGACATTCCTGAGGGAGCCTCCCTGAGTCCAGTACCTCCGGCAGCCCTTGCAGAAGTGCCTGGGCTGGGAGAGGCTGTAGTTGTTGTAGTAGCAGAACTTGGTGTTCGTGGAGGCGCACCTGGGGCACTGCACGACTACTTGCTCCGGCGGAGAAGCCCTTAGTTTTCTCTCCTGTGCTCGCGGCACCTGCTGACTATTATTCTTGGGGCATCTGATCGCTGCTGTTTCCTCTGCTCGGTGCCCTGCTGCCATTGTCTAAGGAGATAACATACAGCTTTAATTTACCAAAAAGAATACTTAAAATGGATCTGAAGAAGGAATTTGAGAATGGAAGAATCAACTATAAATTAAGAAATCTCATGCTAGCTGGGCCATCAAAATGAATCAGAAACTATAGATATATGATCTTGCAGGATGCATGAGAGAATTGATTTACCTGGTAGTAGTGAGCGTTAGAAATATCCATGCATGCAGAGAAAGAAGAACAGAACTTTAAAAGGAGTTGTTGAGTGTAGGGATTAACTAGGAGGCAAGAGGGAAACAGTAGTAGCAGAGTTCTTCCCTCAACTATCACCTCGAAATTAAATAGGAGAAAGATAGGAGGGAAGAATAAGAAAGCATGATTAGCCACCGTACAGGATGGTCCGGCGGGCTGCATATATTAGTTAATTAATACTGAGGGAGTAATTCCATTTTGCTCCCCATATTTATACTTTTCCTAGTTTGATCCTCATAGTTTGAAGTACCGGGGGTTCTTTTTGTTATTTCCAAAACGTGTTGAATTCGATCGAAATTGTTGCCGGAATAAATTGTGCGGGCTTTTCCACACTCCGAGCATAAGACATGCTGGAGGTGGGGCCCGCGGGCGTTTGGCGTGAAGCACGATTCGTAACGCTCGGAGAGGAGAGCGGGCCCACCGGATTTTTTCCGGTTCTCGAGACACGTGGCGACGGCTGAGCCGCGCTTCGACGCGTTCATGATGGCGGCACCGGCATGCGCGCGCCGCGTGTCCACGTCAAACTGAGCAGAGCAAGAAAATGATGAATACGTGCGTAATAAAAACCGGAGCTTTTTGAAATTAAATTAATTAATAATTAGTAATTTAAAATTGATATTTAAGCGTTCGCCGGTCAGAGACGCTCCTCCGGCGGTGCTCGATTCCTTGCGTGAACACTGCCCCATCCCTCTCTCTCTCTCTCCTCCTGAATGCAGGAAGGAATCGGAAGGTGGAGGGTGGGCGGTGGGCGGCGGGGCCCGCGGCAGTTGCGCCCTCGGCGGAAGGTCGGCGGACCGGGGCCCAGCATCCAGAAGAACGCGATGCCTACGGCAGACTCCGACGAGGCTTGAGGAGGGCGCGGCTGTCCGCTCCGCTCGTTTTTTTGTTTGCTTTTCTGAAAACGACGTGAGAGTGACGTCGTCGGTGAGGGAATGGTGGGACCCGCCATGTTTGGCGGATTCCGCGGCGTGGCGCACGATCGCTGCATCGAAATCAATCCTTCGGTCGAGAATGGACGAGAAATCGCTGTCGTTGAAATCTGAGATCGACCAGAATATTTTTAGCAATCATGGTCCTTCTGCCCTACATCCGGAAAGAGACAAGGATCCTGCGATCGATTCGACCATATTTATATTTATATAATATAATATAATATTAAATTTAAACTGGGTTACGTGATGTTCTGGCATGGAATTCGAATGGAGTGGACATAATAGATTAGATGCTTTTAGATGGATACGCAAACTGGACGGTGCAAGTTGTCGAATCGATGTCCACCTCCCGTTTGTATGATTCACAAAATGCAACGAAATGAAATGAAACATGAGGAATTCAATGTCCTCATGCATGACAAAAGGGGATATACTCGGAGGGTGCTTAGTTAGTTGGATGAAATGAGAGTGATAAATAGAAAAGGAATTGAATGTTAATATTTGATTTACGTGATTAGTAGTAGGTTTCACAAATTTAATCTTTTAAATATTAGAATGAGTCATTACTTAATTTTACGGGAATAGAAAAACTACCATTCTCAATTTCCACTTCTATCAATCTCATTCATATTTTTATACTCTTCAATTAAACAAGCATTCCCTCATGACTCATTCTAAACATCTTGCCATGCATGTTTTAAGGCATTGGGAAGCCTTAATGGGTGACATCCCACCCACCCCCATCAATTTAGCCCATATAATTACTTAGTTGCCTTTTAAATATGTTGTTCGATATTAAATTTTCCTATCACACATATTAAATAATCGATCGACAAATTTGTATCAATTATAAGGCCATAACTATTGCCATGCATATTTAATTTGTTTGCATTTATATAATAATAATTATATATAATTGCTACATTGTAGGTTTAATATGTTCATCTAATATTCATTTTATAGTTTCTTAGACTGTTCACTTAATAGTTATGTTCCTCTCCCTTATCTTGTTCAATAACATTTATATTATATCAACTATAAAAAGATAGTTGCTATATCATAATCCATACAGTTTGCTAATCATTTAAAGACTTAATATGCAGATAATGATTCTAAAAAAGTTCTTTTTACCCAATGGAACAAAATTTAGATTTTTTTTTTTCAACCTAAGCCAAGCTGGCTGGGGCGAGCTCGCGGCAACCATGTGACCATCCCCATAGCTGGCCATCCCCATATAGGAAATAATCGATATCAACTCAATTCAAGCCAACACAAACACAATGCAATATAATTTCACAAAGTTACAAGTTACAATGCGGGTATGTATGCAAGTACA
>JBBPFP011226572.1:0-10732 GCA_037974795.1 Kaempferia galanga
TTTTTTAATTTAATTATATTTATACATATATGTAAAATTTGGTGGCCCTAATATAATAAGGGCCCTAAGCATAGGCCATAAAGAACGCCTATGCCTTGAGCCGACCCTAGGACTATCGGCCTAGATAGGATAGTCAGGAAAACAAGTACTCAAATCATTTGGACACATCAGAGATGGTGGAAGATGTTGGATATTATCTTTATTAGGTGGGCTTAATTATAAGTTATGCATATAAACACGAACTTAACTTGTATAAAGTGATTAATTTAAGTTATTGAGTTTCAGATTATATAACATTTCAGAACGTCTATATATATAAAGGATTGATCCTGAATAGTTTAGGTTCTTAATAGAACTCGTTCCCTATTAATGAGAGTTTGTGGCACCATCAACCCTAATACTCTTGGAAGATTTCTCGTGTTGCTTCTGCCGCTTCTTCTTCCTCAAGGGTTCTTAGATGACGTTACAAGACAAGAATAATGGTTCTTGGTTACTTGTCATGTTTATTTTTTCTATGCCATGTTACAATGAACAAGATTCATGCTCATATGTTCTTATGTTTTTCTATTTCAAGTTCTCTTCGATTCTTAGAATTCATGCAACATAGGAATTGCAAGACCTTTCAGAAGATGCTCGGACTATCGGGCACTACAAATGTCAGATAGAAATGTTCGAGCCACCGAGGTGTTGAGGTTCAGCCCAGCCAACAAGAGCGCTAGTATCATGTGTTAGACTGCCTAACATTGGAGTAAAAGGAGATAATGCCCACCTCACATAGTTTAGTGTCATCGACCTCCTAACTTCTCAACTAGATAAAGATAAGTGAGGATATTTAGCCCTAATATAATGAGTTTTTTTATAAAGGACCCACTGACTAACATAGAGTTAGGATAAGTAGATGGATTTTGTTGGGCTAGAGGGACCATTAATATATATATATAGGTATAGTTCAGTCGATATTATATTCCACCAAATAAGATAGAATACTTACAAATTAAAAATAAGTAACTATTTTCCAGACCAATCAAGTGAAGTTGGCACAAGAAAACCAGCCACATGTTTCCCTCCTCAATGCCTTCAACAACCACTCTTGTGCTTCTCCATTAATGCAGTTTCCAGATGGAATGTTGTGGGACAAACTCCACATGCCTACTTCGCCCTCACATTCTATTTCTATTCACTGAATACTTCACATGCCTACTTCGACCTCACATTCTATTTCTGTTCACTGAACACTTAAATCAAGATCCATTTTCCCCTTTTATTTATTTCTTTATTTGAGAGAATGAATTCTCAATCCAACCCAACTTAACGGTGTGAACTTGGACAGCTTCATGAGCCCGCAAACTCGCGGCGGCCTTAACTCAAGCTCGAGCCCCCGTTGCAACAACCTTGGCATTGAGTCGAGTGGACAAATCGGATGCGAGTTGGCATTGAGTCCTACCATTTTTTGCAACCGACTGAAATCTTCATATTATCCACAAGATTTTAACTAGATTCTTGTCCTTGCTATGATTCCTTAACTTCCCCAATAGAATCCAACTAGCACAGTCATCAATTAGAAGAACAAGACAAACTCCACCAAGCTTTGATACCATTAATAAAGCAGAACAGGTTCATCATCTTCCAGATCCCCATTGCAAGCAACAAAACACAGGCAAAATCAAAGATCGCAGCTACAGATAAACACAGACGAGAGACAGTAAACCCTTCAATGGCCTCCTTTGCTGCACCGGGGTCCTTCGTCTCTCACCCTCAGGTTTTACTGCTGCTAGAGTTGCCCGGCTGAGTGGGCGAGGTACGCGAGCGCTCCGACGAGCGGCGCGTTGATGTACGTCGCCGGCTCCGACTGCTCGTAGTCGTTCCGGTCGTCGGGAAACCGGTCCGACGAATCTGGCCCGCCCACGACTGCGCCGGTGAGCGTGTTCGGGTTCGGGGCAGCGGAGTACAAGCCCGTGAAGCCGGCGGAGCAGGAGATCTTCGCCGGGTGGCTGACCACCGACGGCAACGACGACCCTCGGTGATGCACCTTCTTCGGGTACCTCGCGCCGTAGCCCACCATGTAGGACATCTGCGCCGGGTTATCGCCGAGGATGTAGTCGACCTGCCGCTTGGCGATCGACCGGAGCTTCTTGGGGGTGACGGTGGCGCCGCCGCAGAGCACCACCTTGGAGGAGTAGGTGAGGTACTTGGCGTAGGCGAGCAGCAGGAAAGAAGTCGACGTCACGTACTGCAAGTTACTGTCGCCCATCTTGAACAGCAATCCCCCTGTTTCGATTCACGCATCAGGATTCGATTTTTAGTTGGAATTCAAGCACAAAATCCGATCTTGTTTGCTTCATCGGATGAATCGAGCGGTTTTGGGAAGGAGCAAACCAGGAGTGTATTGAGCTTGCGAGGTGGGCGTTCCAGGCACGAGCGAGCAGATGAAGTTATCGGCGTGACCTTTGTAATCATGCAGAGTCTTCAAGTTCTGAATCAGAAACGCCTGCGAAAAAGGAGAGATTTTGATTCAAGAAGTGTCAGTGATCGAGGTAGGAAAATGGCGGGAAGAGACCTTGGAGAGGAGGATTCTGGCGCCAACGTGCTTGTTGTCCCACCCAAAAGTTGTGTCGGATTGATCAGCTCCGAGGGTTTGACCGTTGACTTGGATGTAGCTGAGGTACGATGGATTCCGCGTGGCCTTGTGAAGCCATGCCGCTCCCCATAAAAGCTCGTCCTGTTCATCCATAGCAGAAACAGAGTCCACTCGTTCAATTCGAGCAACAGACCGATAATGGCGGGGAAGAAGATGAGGAATGGAGAAGGTGTCGAACCTGGTAGCCGGAGTAAGAGCAGTAGAAAGGGCAGACGACGTGGTTCAATCTGTCGCTGTAGGCGCCTCTGTGCTTGTCGGCGAACGCGAACACCTGAAACAGAGCACAAATCCAGCCACCGTTTAAAGCGAAGAAGAAGAAGGAAGAAGGAGGGCAGAGTGATGGACGGAATACGTTAATGGCTCTGTTTCGGAGGAGTTTGGAGTAAGCGGGGTCGGACTTGCGGAAGACCAGCGAGGCGGCTGCGAGCGCGGCCGCCGTCTCAGCGGCGATGTCCGACCCCGGGTTGCTCGCGTCCACCTTGTACACCGTCCTCGGCGTGTCCATGTCCTCCGGCCGCTCCCAGCAAGCGTGGTCGGAGCTCGCATCTCCAACCTGTAAATAAATAGGCTTTAAAAACAGGGGAAGGAGAGCCATGAGATGAAGGAAGAACGGAAGCTAAACCTGAACAAAAACGGTGTTGGGAACGGCGGTGGCTTTGAGGAGGTAGTCGGTGGCCCAGCGAACGGCGGCCCGGGCGTTGGCTACCTCCCCCTTCATCACACCTCCGAACTCGATCACGCTCCACGCGAGCATGGTGGCGGTGAACGCCATGGGGAAGCCAAACTTTACGTTGTCGCCGGCGTCGTAGTACCCTCCGACCAAGTCGACCTGCATCGGCAAGAACAGAGTCAGAAAACCCGCAGAAAACATATCGCCCCCCGGGGCACTTACATGCATGTCGGAGCCATCGGAGAGGCCAGAGTTGCGCCGCCAGGTCATCCTCTGGCCCGCCGGCAGCCTCCCCGACCGCTGCCCCTCGAAGAACAAGATGGACTTTGAGAGCGCGTCGCGGTAGTCGTGCCTCGCCGGCGCATGGCGGGAACGAAACCCACGGACACAGGAGCAGCAGCAAAGAAGAAAAACGACCAGAAGCAGCGAGGAAAAAGAAGACGAGCGCGCCATTCCGAAGCAGACGCTGCTGGTGGTGACTGAAGCGGCGGGGAGGTTGCGGTATTTATAAAAGGCAAAAAGCAAAGGGCAACTGCCCTGCTCGCCTGTGTTCCGGCGCCATTATTGGTGGCAGAGGAATCACGTTCTGTTACTTGGCGGTGTTCCGAGGGATCACATGAATGAACATGCCCTTAATTCTCTTGCTCTGGCGTGTCGACATTGGCCTCTGACTGCCCCCTTCCCTTTCCTTTTTCTCTTTTCCTTACATATTTAAGAGCAAAACCTCCTGCCCGACGCCATTTCTTTTCTCAAAAAGGAAACGAAAATCCTCAAGCATCGGAGACCTCCCTGTTTAACAGGACCTAATCTCGTGCTAATGCCTAATGCCATGTGGCTCGTAGCCGTGGAGGGAAGGGGGAGTAGGCGAGGTGAAGTCTTGTTTCTTGGCATTAGACAGGGAAAAGAAAAGAGGGCAGTGTGTCAGTGGTGGAATGGCATCGAAGGAAGAGCCATGCAATGCGGAGCTTAATTGAATGCCTTTGCGAATCAGAGGAGTGTTCCTCGCTCGCTTTAGGGTTTGTTTAGGTCAAAAGACACAAAAGATATGGAGCGTAATTGCAGGGCCATGATATTTGAAGAACAGAACAAAAAGGTTGTGTAGATAGTGATTTTGGGTATTGGAATTTAGAATTTGAAGGAGTGCAGTTGTGTTGTTTATTTAAATTAATATTCGTCCTATTTTGCTCCTTTAAATATTTTCTTACTGTAGCATAACAGTGGAGGTGCCATCGATAGCATGTTTGTTCATATGGGTGTGGGAGGACTCGGTTGACTAACAGCGTGTCCTTGTTCATATTCCTGAATTAAATGCCTTCAAGAGATTTTAGTTATTGTTTTTTAACTTGTCAATTCAATATTTTAGGTAAAACAATGAATAGCAAAGTAAGGTGTGATACTTTTGGATATATTTTTGGTATACATAGAATACATTAATGATATTAAAATTTTTAAAAAATATACCCTTTAATTTAATTTTGCCCATGTCTAATCTTAACTTCCCCTTATTTTTATAATCATATCTTAAAAGTGCCATGATTAAAAAAAACCAAGGATGTTCATGTAATTTCACCTTCTCTCTTTTCTCAAGACTCCGGTCTTCATGTCATGTGACGGCCACGCTGAACCTGAGCTGAACTGTCAGCCCTCGCAAAAGGACACTTGCCTTCACTTTCCCTTGGCATGTTGATGCAGACCAAAGCCCATGTCTGATAAGTGGCACATACTAATAATGTTTATCTCTACAAGATAATTGCACAAGTATTATTATCACCACTGCCATGATCGTTAAACTAAACTAAATTCAAATCAAAATATAAATCAAAATAATTGGAGTCTATCCGTCTGCCATTTTGCATGGCTCATGGAAGGAGGGATGGACGAAGAGTTTTGAATTATTAACCTCAGAGGTACATCCATGCCGAGGTTTTCTCAAGCTCATGCATTTCATGGGCGAGCACCGGAAAGCAATTTAACTTCCTCGTAAATGCAGCTCTCAAATCACTGTTATTGAGAAGAAGGGGTGGTGCCGCGGGCCTTGTCGGGCAAGATATTGTCCGGAAGAATGAGCTCTGGGGGAGTTTCGCGAACCACTCCGAGCATGGAGTCGTATTCCTCATCCCGGCGGGCGAACCTCTTGCGCAGAAGTTTCTCGAACTCAATCTCGTCAAACGACTTTGAATTCTCAGCCGCGTGCACTTGGGCTAAATTAGCGTAGTTCGTAGCAGACTGCGCTATGAAAGCTCTCTCTTCGTCGGTGAGCTTTCTCAAGAACTTTGCAGGATTGCCTCCCCATACCTGACATGTAACAATTGTTTACTACTGAGTGTAATCGATCTATGACAAATACCAGATTCAACTTGTATTAGTCATGGCATTATTGATATCTTCTAAATTCATTTCCAATTACATCAACTAGAAATCATGATTGATAAATGATTAACACAATCTCAGTGTAACTAAGAGGTTTGAAATGCGTGAAAGAGTAGGTAACACAATCAATATTCATGATAAATATGTTTTTGTTGGACTATCTGAAAATAAAAAACTTGAGATAAAGCAAAAGATACCTCTCCAGACGGGATCTTTGTATTCTGCCTTACAAGGGATCCAGCAGCAACCATCCCATGCTCTTCCACAGCTACTCCATCGAGCAGGACCGCTCCCATTCCAACAAATGATTCATTCTCAAGGGTGCATCCGTGCAAAACGGCACTATGACCTATGAAGTTAAAAAAATTAATCATCCTGCAGGTTGAATCTTCGCATTGGCATTAATTGGCTTAAAAAGAATTCAAAGCATGCAAGGTTTCAAACTACATCTTTATGGCCAGAAAGCAAGGAACTTACGGATTAGAAACTGATTCATGCTAAATAAAAGAATATCTTGACAGTGGAACAATGGTTTATGATAGAATACATTGTGCAAGACATGCAGAGCAATTGATAAACACTATCACAAAGGATGTCTGACATCACTTGCCTACTGTCACATTATCTCCAATTATAGTTGGCAGGACCTTCCCACTAAGATTAGATTTTGCCACGTGAACCAGAGAATTATCTTGTATATTGGTGCCAGATCCCACATAGATGCTGTTCACATCACCTGCAAAGGATCAGAGGAAAGGAATTAAAAGCTGAAGATTAACAGTAAGAAATGTCTAAAGGAAAGATGATAGTGTCTTCTTACTCAACAACTATTGACTAGTAGTAGATCCCCAACAAATTTTAAAAAATTTATAATGATCAGTCTATGTTTAATACAATTCTAGCACAAAATTACTCATATACCTTAACCAGAGAAAGAACAAAGAAAATAAAAGTAAATATATTGCTTTTCTGCATCATCATTGATTATTGTAAGAATAAGTAGTGCTACCATTCATGAATCGTGAAACTAGAGTTGATATGCAAAACAAAAGAAATCATCCAAACTGTTGTGAACATTCTGAAAATAAGACCCTAGTGCTTCAATTACAAGGAGTGGCTTAATGGTATCGCACAGTTTGTTTTTTTAAAAAAAAGAACCGTATGAAAAACAATAAAACTCGTTTTCATAATGTCTTGCACAAGCTCAAGGCGGAAAAGATTCATCTACCTGATTCCAAATAGGTGGGCTATTGCAATTTTTGTTATTGCCAAATACACACTTAGGTCAAATAAGTATAACTCAGATGGAAGCCAAACAAAAGAAAAACTTAAAAAGTCAACATATAGAATGAAATCTGAAATTAAACTTTCAACATAGCATTAGAATGGAGTCAATTTCAGTTGCAACCTCCTCTTGATTGAAATGTGAAATTAAACTTTCAACATAGCATTATTTCTGATATATGCCAGTTTTTGGGGCACATTAGCACAGTATTTCACTAGTATGATGAGTCAATGCCACAATGTAAGTGTATAGCTAGGAATTGTAGAGGAATTGAAGTTGGACTTACATTAGATGAAGCAGAATTTTACTCATCTTCCCTCACTTCCTCCTACAAAAACCGTCTTCCAGTTCGAGAACATAGGGGAAAAATCTTTCACCCCCTACCAACTATCTTAATTGGAACAACCCAAATTAATTAAGTAATGTCCAGGGGTAAAATTGTAGAAAAGATTAATTCTTAGAATTATTGTATAGAACAATAGTTCTCTGAATAAGAAAAATAGAAACGCAAATAAATCTTAAGCTTCACCAGCCAAAGAAAATATTTAAACAAATGGCCCCAATAGAGAAATCCTTCCATTTACATGTTCTTTAATATGTTGATTGCTGCAAATGAATCAGCCAAAAAGTACCTTGTTTTTGTAATTATTAAAACTCAACATTTTTTCTTTCAGTAGAGAGACTACCCTCAGCTCGTAAGCTTTGACATCTTCAACATGTCTTTGAGTGAGCAAGCATTAAGATGAAGCTTATATTGCTGTATTCAATATAACAAATATTGCACATGTTATATCTTATGCAATTGATTAGCATATTGGGTGTATATATGGCCATACTCATGCACACTTCACACTGCACAAAGGACATATGCCATCATATTTAGACTAAATAGTGCATATGCGATATCACATAATTTAAATCCTCAATTAACCACCTATGTCCTACAAATTAACTAGATGCAATCAAACATACTATCTTGAGGAATATACTGCAAACAAAAATGAAAGATTAGTTTAAGAAACAAAGTGAATGCCCTAGTTTAAGAAAAAAGAAATTAGTCTGCTCATATTAACCACTTTTGATTAAACAATAATATACTGAAAAACCATTTCCGTCCTTCCAAATAAAAAAGACAAGCCTAATCTTATTGCTTTTCTTTCCTTTCAAACTTCCCAAATTAATGGGTCAATGCTCTCATACTTGTAGATTGTGATAGTATATTTATTCACAAATGCCATTTATTATTGTTATGTTTGCATATATCTTTCTCAATTAATAGTGACATGATAAAATGAATTTTCTAAAGAAATAAGAAACACACAAAAGCATCATTATATTCTAGTTATATGCATACTATAGAAATTTAACCAGAATCCAAAACATACCTCGCAAAACACATCCATACCAAATTGATGATCCATGGCCCACTTGGACATCACCAATAACAGATGCACTAGGAGCAACAAAAGCATCTTTGTGAACATTAGGCACTTTGTCAAATATGTTCATAAGTGTGCGATGCCTTGATACTGAAAAATAAAAACGGCAATAAGAGAGCAATTATAGCAAGTAAGGATACCAAAAACTTAAAAAGATTGTTGTTCTCACAATTACTTAGATTAAATGTAGCAAAAAAAGTTTCAGAGCCAAGGTACAAACTATATCATAGAATGAGAAGTGTAGGTTGTTCTAGCCAGCAAGGCATTCCACAGAATCCATAAAATATTAGTGCTCAATAACATTAGACTGCAAGCTGCAAAAAATATTAGCTTTGCTAACTCTGAACTAAGACAGAAAACTTATAGGTTAAATTCCAATGATATCATGAATAGTTAGTAGCTCACACTCTCTTACTGCACATGCACGCACACCATACAAAGACTAGCAAACTAATTATATATATATATAATTAAAATTAAGTTTCTCGTTCAAGATATTTATATATCTATATATATTTCTCGGCGTATACAGTTAGCTTGTGGACATAGGTAAGAAAATCAACACATTTATTTATCAGGTGAAATATCAACTCTCATATTGTTTTGATCTTAAGGAGCACCCTTTGATGGCAATTTCTACATCTGAAGTTCCTAACTTGTCATTTAGTTTTAGGAAAACGTCGTTGATATGGAGAACGTTTGAGTAGCTGATTTTTTTACTAGAACATTGTAAAAAATTTGAATCTTGGGCACAAATGCAACCCAACTCATGCCAGTAAAGCCATGTACAAGAAATAAAAAAAACGAGATAATTAAGCGAGAGAGAGAGAGAGAGAGCACAGCAACCCGAATAACTGCTCGCAGCAAGATCACCGGATCAAATAAGGACGCTAAGACAGAAGTTCACTTACTCTGCTCCTGGAAGAGATAATTTCCCTGGAGTCGGGAGCCGAGACGATCAATGGCCTGGCCGGTCTCCCGGATCCAGAATCCGACAGTGTAGATCGCCCTCCCTAGTGTCCCCATCGATAGATAGAAAATGGATGCAGAAAGCGACGAGAAAGGTCGTTCCTTTTGACGCCGGCGACGGAGTGAAAGAAGCAACGGCTGCAATAGAAGCGAGCGAGAAAGCGAGAGGAATTGGGAGACCCGCGAGGCGAGCAGCCGCGCAGGAAGTAGGGTTTTCGCTGGAAACGAAATTACTGTATCGCCCTTCGTGGGTAATATGCATCCAAACCCAAAGTTTGTGCACAATTTCACTTAACAACTGGTTATTTGTGTATATCAAAATACTGACTATAAGTAAATTTTACACATCCTTATGAGATTTTCAAAATGTTCCTCCAATATTTTTTGTATTTAAAATTTTTATTTTACATATTAATCAAAAATAAGAATTCAAAAGCATTTTAATGTTAATAAACTTTAAAAAGTATTAAATGTTAAGAGCACTTAAAGATGATTCTACTTTTATTTGTTTTATTAAATGTTAAAAGCTTTCTTATTACCTGCTATAGAATTTAACCAATTTAATTTGTATTAAAGTATAATAATTAAGTTCTAATTATTTTTTATTTATGCGTATCTATTTTCTCCATTAACTACTTTAAATTAAAAAAATAACAGCATAAAACAAGTTTTTGCTTGTTCTATCAATTTATATAAAATAATATCAGAAGTCACATCTATTTTCATAATTATTTATGAAATAAATTTAGAAAAACAATGAATTTTTTAAAACAAATATCTTAAGACTCCGTTGGAAACTAGGGACCCCTATTTATAACAGAGCTTTATACCTTGGCACACATATTGATGCGCTACTTGTTAAAAATAAACCGCGTCTGACACCTTATCATATATGTACCTGCTATATTTGTACTGGCGTATTAGGAATGAAAACTTCTGATGCGCTCAGTACACTGCGTTTCTGACAATGACAACTGGCTTACGATGTGTCAACAAGTAAGTGAATCGCTGCTCCCAGGAATGTACCGTCCACCCGGACGAGGCTCTAAACCATTCTGTCACCTCCTTGGGGATGACCGATGTGTAAGCTGACTGGCTAGGTGATTGGGCCCTCCACTCGGTCGGGCACAATATATTTGGGCGATTGAGACCCGCCTTACTGCAGTGGCCTTCCAACCGAGTGGACCCTCAGGCAGTTCTGTCACCTCCTCGAAGAGGACCGATGTGTAAGCTGGTCGGTCGGCACGTCCGCTCTGTCAGACAGAAGGTACTGGTGGTTGTGTCAATTGAGCGTATAATTCGGATACCCTGTCACATGCCATGCGTTCTCGTGTTGGCTGTCATTGTTGGTGTTGCAAGAG
>JBBPFP011226681.1:0-10731 GCA_037974795.1 Kaempferia galanga
TAAATTATGAATTGTGAATTTTAAATTTTGAATTTTTTAATATATCGAACCGTGAACCGAACCGTGATGAACCGTGAGCCGAACCATGAACCGGCGGTTCCGAACCGTGAACCGTAACCGTCTTAGGTGATTAAGGTTAAGGGTCGACCGACCATAAACCGTTGAACCAGCGGTTCCGAACCGTCGAACCGTCAGTTCCGAACCGTGGTCGGGTCTGATTATGGGATCAGCAATAAGTTATTTGGAAGTAGCATATAGTTGTAACTCATTCCCCTTATAAAATATCTTCATAGATAGGGTTATATAATATATATACATCACTCGTGTCAACACTAGAATTTCCAACCATTTAGCCATACTTGAGTTAGGGAGTAGGGGCGACAACTAGTGACTTGATACTTCAGACAACTTAGGCTCTTTTGACATGATTCAATCACATTCAAACAATTGGTGGCAAAAGGCGACTTCGCTCGCCCCCAGTGCCCACATATCTTCCAAAAACAAAGCCCATCACCACAATAGCCGGCCATCAGACAAGCAAGTGTGCGATGTTGTTTCAGTCATATCGATGCAACTAATTCAAATTCAGCACATCGAAATTCCGAAGGAACTATGCAAAGCCCCTGGCATGTCTACTAACCAACTGAACAGAGAGTACATTAGTGGTTAGGAATGACATGTTAGTGATGGTTAATCTTGAATAGAAATGAGAATTCATTGCAGACACATTCATGAGGGATGGCAATTTCCTCCAAACCCGACGGAGGATCCGATATCCAATCCGAATACCCAACTAAATTTTATATATATATAGAGAGAGAGAGAGAGAGAGATATAGAGAGAGAGAGAATTCCCAAGACCCACTGACTATTTTTTGTTGATGTTAGGGGTAGGCTATATAGATGTTTAATCTATTTTTTTAATTATATTTTCTTTTTTATATGATGTTAATTCTAATATGCTTTTATTGAATAATGATAGTTGAATAGAAAGAAGAAAAATTATTAGTATAGAATATATCCAATCTCTTAATAGGTATAGGTATGGAGATGGATATCTGATTCCCGATGGGTATGAGAACGAAGGATATGAAATCCGATCCGAACCAGACCCATTGCCATCCAATATGTGCATGATAAAAGAAGTTTGGCATATGATGAGAGAGAGTGTGTTACAACAACCATCTAAATCAAAGAATTAAAGAATATGATTCCAGCAAAAGGATCCAAAGGCCAAATAAAGAACATAAGAAACAATAATCAACAAGGAAAAGGTGAAAGGGAAGAAAAGGCAAATTATCAATTAATACTAAAGTTAGAGAATAACTGTAAAAATAAAGAAATCATCTAGCTAAACTTTCACATGATTTATCAGACCTCCAAATTCTCTCTGTGTCCAGTCACAACGGGATAAGAACTTGAAGAAAAAATCTCAAACATGGAGATACAATTAAACTTTCTGCTTCTTTTTCATGGTATTTTGAGTTAGCATTTATCCGTTTTTTAGAAATAAAATAAATCCAATACACACACATATATATCACCCTAAGCGGCTGAGTATCGCCGGTCCCATGACACAAGCAGGTAAATATAATATATATATATATAGAGAGAGAGAGAGGACATCATTCACATCTAATAAACTTGAAGGTGTCAAAATAAATTTATTTTATTTCTCTTATCATTTTCTATTTTCTGAAAATGAAATTAGAAACTTTTCCCAGCCAAACACATTAAATGACAAGGAAATAATGGGGGCATTGTTAAATAACCTTAATGAGAATGAAATAATCAGCCCAGGTAAAATGATATCACCAAAACCAATTACGCTGTATCCACCCCATGGATCAAACAAGCGTGGTATCTTAAGTAGCATTGGCACACCATCTTCTGCAGTCCCATCTCCACGTGCTACCTACAGGAAAAGTGCAATTGTTTCTTTTTTTCACACTAGTAATCACATAATAAAGTATAAGTAAAAGAATGTCACTTACCACAATCATGACACTTTCATGGAACAACATTGGGGATATAAAAACCCAAAAGATATCATACAGGAAGGCACAACCAAGAAGGACTGTTCCTACCTGAATTTCCAATTCCAGAACATAAACATGAGGCCATACACAAACTAATAAGCAACAAAAACAAAACAGTTATGAGAAGCAACAATCTGAACTTCCACAACACAAGTAACATAATTGGACAGAGGATTGCACATGTACCAGATGAGGAACTGTAAAGAAATTTCAATAACATGGGTGAGAACTATATCTCAAATTCCTAAAATAAATTTGAAAAAGCTTCAGATTATTTGACATGAAGTTTACCATATCATATCCAGGAGTATAGATATCAGATAAATTGGATATGTATAGGACACTCCAAGGACACCTCATGTATAGTTTTTGCAAGAGCACCATTTACAAGGTAGAAAAAAAGAGTTCAAGATGGTCCAACAAAATATGTAAAGATACTTGGAGATCAAAAATCTATGTGATAGCATGCAGATTTGTGCTTGCAACAACCACGGCTTGATTAATTAGATAATTCACAAAGAATCTTAATGAAGAATAAACTACCTTAAGATTAGATACATGGACGATTTGAAGAACTGTGACAATCAATGCAATGCCCTGAATAAGAAGGCAGAAAGTCAGAAAAAACCAATGGCAGTCCAAAACATCAATGCAGAAATTTCAAGAACCAATGACTACTAATGCAATATATTTCTCAATGATTCTGCAAGATTTTCATTTGCAGTCAGGATATCAAAATCACAACTTGTAATTGAACTATGTGAGGGAGAGTTATAACAGCCTATTTAATTACCAAATGGGATTTTGCACTAATTCGAATTTTAGAATTTGAGAAAATTGTGTTAATGCTTCTTGGCATTTTTCACTCTCAAATAATCCATAACATATAAAAAAATAGCTTTCCAAGTGCAGGTAGGAATAATAAAGCTATTTCTACAAGAAGATACTAGAAGTGCAGAACAGAAATGATTGTAATCCATAATAACCCTTCAGACTTATGAAAAAAGATTCCCAGGTCTAAGTAAATGCAGAATTCAAGTTTCATTTTTAAATTAAGATAAGTTACATGGGAGATATGGGTACAGTCAAACTTACAGAGAAACAATAAGGAATATGGTGCCAGGTAAGTCTTCAGATTGAACCATTGATTCAAAATTATTGACAGGAAAAAAAGTAGTAAGGTTTAGCATGGGTACTTCTTGAATCTTGATTTCATATGAATTAACATATGGACATTTTCCACGTCCTTTTTATATAGCAATTATTTTGTGATACTAAACAATACACGTTCTCATACCATTCAGTATCTCATTACTGATATTGTTTGGAAATCAATATCATAATAATATTTCAAACTCGTGTAAAACTATTAGAATACAAATCCAGAGCAGATAATCTTACCACTTTCTATTTTGTAGTCTACAATATAAAAGCAGGAGAATACCTAATGATGTCAAAGGAGCTAAGCATCTATTTTAAGTAAGCCATCCTCGGACTGTTGTTTGTATGAACATGAAGTTTTGCAGTATCAGCATAAAAAATGTTTACTTTACTGAATGACCAGATTGGAGAGGATCAAAACATGTGCAATTGCTCATGAAATTATGACAAACCAATGATAAAAAAAAAACAATTGAGATATTACCATTATATCCTGACCAATCCAAGCAAAGGATGCACCACGATGGGCAGCCCAAACAGAAGCAAAGACAATGCAAAATGGAGACACGGCAAGTGCAAGGTAAGAAGCACCTCCAAATAAAGGAATTTTAATGAAAGAGTTCGCAGGATGTTTGAACCACCTGAAAATTTTCATAAATCACAAGTTCTTAATCCATATATAGCATAGGAACCAAAATAAGTGTCTAATGGTTTACAAAAAAGGGAAAACTTTGAGTCATCCCCAAAACCAAATATCAAGAAATATTAGTAGGTTTGGGTGTGTAGATGGAACCAATTAAATTTCTTTGAAATTCTTGTCATTTCTAAGTCCTAATTTAATCAACTGGAGAAATAATACAAAAAAGTCCCAGAGTAAGAGAATAAAAATTCATTGAGAAAAGTAGAAATTAACAGTATGCCAGCCATCAAGCAAACTTTAATTTGTCCTAGGCATAGGTAGGTTGAAGTCCATAAACTAGTTAAACCATAAATGGACTTACTTTGTGATGAAATAGACGATACAAAGGAACAAATCAATAGGAAAAATTCATACTTTCTTTCTCAGGAAAGAGACCCAATATTGATCAACAAATTTCAATTTTCCAGAGTCAAGGTCCAAGAACTTGAGCCTTCATCAATAGAGATTCCTGATGCTTGAAAAGAAGTTTCAAGAACTCAATAGAACAACTAATATTTTCGGTCATTGTGAATCAATAGCTTAAATAAGATGACCTAATGATCAAACATCATTTACAAAGAAGATAAAATGGAAATAAAAATTTATAAATATATATAGTAGTGCTATTCTCATCAACAAAACTAGAGAAATATTAAGAAAATCTGAATTGTTGATCAGATTATTTCTTTGCTTCTCTATAATGAGCCACAACTAAGAAATTTGAGGGAAAGTATACCTAGATAACAAAGCCACCAGGCATGTTTGTAGGCCCTGAATCACAGGAAAGCAACAAAAGTAATATTATAATCCAAAGGTAAGAAAAGTAACTTATAAAGATGCTATGCATGCAATTAAGCTAAACTTCATCAGATGATGTGTCCGTTACATCACATATAAAGTGAAGCATGACTTGCTTTGTTTATCTAAATAAGAAACAATTAATTACACAGATTATACAGAAGAAGATGCATATGGTGGTGTCGCAAACACCAAAAACAAGACAGTTGTCGAAAGAAAGAACCTCAAAAGTTACTTGAATGAGGAAATTATGAGAGTGACACAGGAAAATTGAAAGCAATTATAAGAATTGGAAACTCGTCATGCAATAACTTTGCCTATAAAAAAATGCTACCATTAATTTCTGTGTTTGCGTCAGATACTGGCCTGGTTCAAGGATATGTATTGCCATTATGTTGAAGCAACAACCATAGTGCATTTCTTAGAAGTTGGATACCGTATACTGTAACAGAACCTGCCTGTTAGAACAGAATTTGAAAACAGACCTCAAGTAAGTCTGGTTGCCTAACTGGGTCCGTTGTCCACCAAGATAGGTTTTAACTATTTGACTCGCCTATACATGCATTTAAGAGAACTAGCTTGTTTCTGCAGTTATGTTATCTTCATAACATTTTAAACATGTTATTACAATGACATTCTGATCATAGCCTGCTAATGAGACTCAATCCTTTTTCTTTGTTGATTTTGCCAGTAAATTGCCGAGAGTGGGCTTTGCCTACCTCATCAACTATCTGAGCTTGCAGGAGTGAAATTAAGTATTTTAAACTTTCAGCAGAATGACTTAAAAAACAAGCAAACAGGAAGGACAATAAATACACCTGATAACAATGTACCACACTACATCTAGTTTTTCTTTTGGTTTAGAGCATGTGTACTTGAGAAGAAGGGAGCCAAAGTAGAGATGAGGGAGGGAAAACAAGTCAAATTCTCTTGTAATGCAGTAGATATATAGTAGCTTTAGATTCTAAATTGTAAATTTTTAAAAGCTATTTTAAGTTTTTAAATTCGCTATATTTTTTGGGGTAAGTCACTCCTTTTAGGAGACTTGGTCTTTATTTTTCAATTATAATTAAGGTTTGGATCCATATGGAGTGATATTTCTTTGATTTAATGAAAAAAATTCTCTTTTTCTTCTGTGTTAAATCCCCTTTCTTGGTGTGGAAATTGTTACTGCGTTCCTGCTACTAGAACCATATTTACTTGGATAGAAGAAAAAACAAGGGGGAAGGAGGGCAATTTTGGAGTTCCTTTCCTTTTTCTGGTTGACAAAAGAGGGCAGGAAGAGGAAAGCGGTGAAAATCTAGTTTCACCCTTCATGTCTTGGGAATAACAAAATCAAATGGTTACTTTTGTCGGTCTCTTTCATTTCCCCCTTTTTTCCTCTCTTTACAAGTAGGGAAAAGAAAACAAGGACGCCCCTTTCTTCCCCTCCTCCCTTCACTACTATTGTTCCTTCATTTCTTTTCTTTCCCCTCTCAAGTTGACACGTCCTTAATTCTTCCCATTCAACTTTTCCAAATAGTTTGACAGCCCTGATCAGACTGGCTATTTTTGCTATTTTTTAAATAAATTAAACTTTTTTTGCTAATCTTTTCAAAACTATATGCTAAGAAAGCCAGCATTTCAATTCAATAGCCAAAACTTATTAAAATCAGGATCCAGCTCTAGTACACAAATCAATAATCACAAAACAAGAAGAGGAATTAAGGATGAGCATGAATAATATCACCTCTATTCCACCAATGCAAAATAGAACCACCAACAGCTCCAGGAACCAGAATGACATGAGTTTGTAAAGTAATATCAAGAAGCAAGAAGCAATAACAACAAACAACATTGCTGATGTTGTGTTGATCTCAACTACACCACTAGATCCTGTATTTTTCATATTGAGAAGCTCCTCTGGTGCATCCTATGATCATTAGTCAATCCATCAAATAAGGAAATCATGATAGGTTGAGCAACATGTGAAAGAAAAATGAGGACCTTCTCCTTCAGTATCTTGTCATCATCAATTAAAGCTTCCCTGTAGCTCCAAGCTGACCAATATGATGCACACAAGATGGTACCAACTGCCATGAGCCATAGAAAAACTTCTGCTATATCTACCTCAGGACGGTCAGGGGAATAGATTTGCACAGCAACTGGAATTTTTTTGAAGAAATCGTTCGTATAACATATCCATTATCAAATGCCAAAAGAGAAATGAGAAGTAATGATGATGTATGGAAGTTTACACATAGCAAGAAGAGTCATGCTTTGTCTAGTAGGAAATTCAAATAATAACATGCCACATTCTTAATTATGTTAATGTTGAGTTGAATTTTCATGAATCAGTCTTGAGAAAAATAGATCATCTTGTGTATTTGTAAAATGGACTACAAGTAAAATCGCCAAATTGTTATATTAAAAAAATGTTTGAATCCATCAAAATTGTCAAAAAAAAAAAAAAAAGTATAGGTTTGATTGAATTTTTTTATCCTAGAAGATAAACTTTTATAGGTTTAAAATGGAGGATGGCATCAGGTATTTGTATGATCGTAAGGTACCTCTAAAGGTTAAAAAGAAGTTTTAAATGACAGTTAGACCTACTATGTTATATAAAGTTGAATGTTGAACTATAAATCAAACATACGAGCAAAAGATGAGTCATTGAAATGAGGATCTTAAGGTGGATATGCGTATATATAAGCATAAATAAGATTAAAAAAAAAAGAGATCATTAGAAAGAGAGCATTTGAGAGAAAGTCAGAATTGAGTCTATTAAGGAAAAACTCTCAGAAGTGAATTTAATATGGTAGGATACGTACTTAAGCGTTTAATAAATGTCTTAATTAAGCAATGTGAGACCATAATAAATACACATTAATAAAGGAAAATGAAGATATAAAAGACTTGGTTAGCAATAATAAGACAAGATAAAATTCATTTAAATATAGATGATGATACAATAGGGAATTGAGCCCAATGAAGTAGGAAGATCCATATAGCCACTCTATGTAGTGGGATAAAGGCTTTGTTGTTGTTATTCTTCTTGTTGTTATTGTCGTTGTAAGGTAAACTTTTAGGATAAGCTGTTATTCAAACAAATTTTACAAGGTAGAGATTTTGTCATATACAGCACATGTCAATAAAATATACAAATGTCTTCTTCTCTAATATAGTTTGTCCACCCACATAGAGATGTCAAAATGAGCTGACGGAGCAGCTGTTCACCTCATTTAAAGAACTAAAATTCACCATTGTTGCAATATTTTTCTAAGTTGTAAGCAGATTAACAAGGAAATACAGATATTTTGTACTTTGGTTTATAAATTAGACAAGAGACGGAAAATTTTGCTTAACTTCATTTTATCTAAAACATGAAGACTATACCTAGAAGTCCATATGTCATACTTAAGAGAACTTACCTGAGGAACCAAGTTGAAGAGCCCTTTCTAAGCTTGCACCTGCATCTTGTGGAAGCATTATGGCAGGAATTGTTATATTTAAATCACTTTCGTTTGGATCACAAACCATCTTGTATAATTCTGTCAATCAAATGCCAGAATATTAAAGAAAATTCAAAATCTTATAGGTGGACTAAAATTTGAAATCTTCAACACATCTTGGCTGGCCACATTAAAGTGCAGGAAATTTTAATGATAATAATAAAGCAAAATTCAGATGCAAATAATGCAAGAGTCATTCATTCTTCATATATACAACAGAATTACTCCTCAGCTAAGGTTCTTTTTTTCACTAGCTAGAGATTAGGAATTGCATTCACCTCTGCGACTGTTTATAATTAGTATAGCAGATGCTCCAGCAGCTTCAGCAATTTTCGCCTTTGTTGTGAATTTGCATTTCCCCCTGTGCACTAGTAGGGCATCCCCAGCAAGCTAAGAAAATGAAGTTCCAATGCATAACCCCAGGATCAAAGTCAATAAGGTTTTTATGCATGAATTTGAGAAGAGTATTTGATTAAAAGAAATAAAAACCTTTTCCTTCAGTTCAGTGCAGCAATCAGAAGGATCTGAAAGGGAAAGACGAGTTCGGTTAGAATGCTTCTCTTTTGATACTATTCTATGGCCAAATCGAGCACCAACACCAACAAATTCACTATCTTCAGTGTTGTTAACCCAGATTGGCACTTTCACCTGGTATGAAGTGCAAGAGAAAAAAAAAGTTGTTATTCAGCACAAGAGGGGGCGTGTGATACCTTGCATAGTCAAGTAATGCAGAACAAGAGATAAAGCAGTCCATGTGAAATATTATACTAATAATTATTTTAATCCACCTTCTCAATCTAGACCACAGCCATCTCAAAAAGTAGGTAGACAAGATGTTGAATAAAGAAATCAGTATGTTGATCTCAGAGCAGGTAGAGTTTTTCTTTAGTCAAACATAACATCTCAAACTGTTTTGTTTGCTTATGAAAGACTGAATTGCAATATTGAAGCTTCCTCCATGATATCCTGTTTCTTTTGGGAAGAATCCCATTTGGAGCTATAGACTATCTCAATCAGCTGGAAACCTGATGTAGCTAGTAAGCAAATGTTGCCACACATGCATGTTGGACTCCACAAGTTGTGGGCAATCCAATAGCCCATGCACCCATCATAACCACACCAACAGCCTATAAGATTTTCTCACTTCTAGTGGAAATAATGATGCTTCTTCTCTCAAAGAATTGTCTTGTTCAGGCATTCATTCTAACACAACAAAGATTATAGTGCCCTTGGAACCTTTCTTCAGCAGTTGGCCGATTGTAAGAACTTAAGATCTACTATCTGCTTTCCAAAATACCAAGACACACTTCTAGAGTAGGGATGCATCAAAAACATTTTTAAGCACATCAAATCTGATCAACATCCCAACCTTTGCAATGCCTTGTAGACCCTTACATGATAGGGATAGCTGAAAACCCCTTTTAGATGTTCAATTGATTGAAGGGACTTGCGATGAACTATACAACATTCATGCAATATCCTAGACATCCTCATAGAAGAGGAATTCCTTGGGGATAATTTTAGGCAACGGATCCACTATGGACACCTAATATAGTATATGAAATCTGCACTGATCCGATAAGGTAAGAGGGCCCCCCAAAGGGGGCAGGTGGCAAATATATGGCCGCCAGATGAGCGCCACGTGGCAGGCGATGTAGTCGCCCGCTATGCGACACGTGGCAGATGACGTAGCGATTAGAAAGGCACCACGTGGCAAAGGATGTGGCGACCTACAAGTCGCTAGATGGCAGAAGGCTTTAGCAGCAGTCAAGAACAGAGCATACCCGAACGGGCAGGAGGCTCGGTAGATCAGCATATTGGTCCTCCCCATGGAGGCGACAGAACGGCTTGGAGCCTCACCCGGTCGAACGACTTCAGCAGGAGTCAACACGATATTCCCGAACGGGTGAGCACCTTGGTCGATCAGCATACCGTTCCTCCCCATAGAGGCGACGGAATGGCTTGGAACCTCGCCCGATCGAACGACTTCAGCAACAGTCAACACGATATTCCCGGACGGGTAGCAAATCAGTCGGTCAGCACACCGGTCCTCTCTGCAAAGGCGATGGAAGGGTTGAGCTCTGCCTGGTTGGACGAGGTGCATCAGTGAAGGACGCTCCACCCAACCGTTCGGCCCAAAGTAAGCCGACTGTTGGTGTCAGCACAGATAGTGCAACGTACGGAACGTATCGTCGATCCCTGACACCTGTACAGCGGCAGCATGCCCGATGAGGAAAGGTGTCAGAGCATCCTACGTGTCAGCTTACCATTGGCTGAAACACGTTATCGCACGTGCCAAACGGTAAGCTCCCCACTATAAATAGGGGTCCTTTGGTCTCCGTTGCAGGTACGCGTTTACGTCTACACCTCATTTTCAGAGCATTGTCAGTGATTATTACCCTCGATAACCCCACTGATTTAAGCATTGGAGTACCAGAGTCGGGGACCCCTTCCCTGGTTTGGTACCTAACGTGTTAGTTAGAGCCATAGAGCCAATCAAATGTTGATTGTAAATTGGACTCATTGTATCATATTCCAATATAAATAAAGGCATTTTTGGTTAT
>JBBPFP011226791.1:0-10731 GCA_037974795.1 Kaempferia galanga
CATATTTACCTTCATCAAAAAAAGTGAAAGAGCTCTCAGTCAAAGAGCTCTCAGTAGTCAAGGTAAGTGGGCAGTAGAGAGAGAAGCTCTGCCTTCTCTCTAGAATCTCAGCTGGTGAGATTGTCTCCGGCGATCTAGTGTGCTGTTTTCGGCGATCTAGTACACTGGAGTGCGGAAGGAGCAGACCGCCGACTTCTGTTGCGCTGTTGGCTTTCAAGAAGAAGGAAGTTCTGGCATCTCTCTTGAAGTGCCGGTGACTGGCTGCTGTGTCAGAGTTTTCCGGCGGAGCTCACTGCGCGGAGGGGTCTGCCGGAATCGCTTGGTGGGTGTGCAGCTCGCTAGCTACCTTCATTTGGCCGCTGTTTAGAGGACGCCGTCCTCCCTCCACACCTGTGAAGGCGACAGCTGCCGGTGGAGAAGTAGGACTGGTGGTGCAAGTCATCAGCGGTGAGGGCAGAGGCTGGCCTTACGGCTGGTCCACAGTTCACATAGCAGGTTCTTCATGCTGCCGAGGTTGCTAGTTTGCAGTGCAGGCCCTAACCGACGAGGTGTTCGTTCACAGCAGCATGGGTTGGAGGTGACGTCATAGGGCGTGCAGGTGTTTTGTTTGGGACAAGGCTGTGGACCTGCTGGTTACGTGAGGAAGATGAAGTTGTCCAACGGTCACTGTAGCGGCTGAGGGTTGTCTCATACTGTGGTGATGAGGTAGTTGTGCTGCTGGTTGCCAGAGGTAGAAGACGAGGTAGTTGAGCTGCGAGTTCGCTAGGGGATGACGTCATGGGTTGCGTAGATACTTTCAGTTGATACTCTCAGTGGAGGTGCAGTGACGAGGTTGTTGCCGAGACTGTTGAACTGCCGGTGGCGAGAGGAAGACGACGATGTTGACTGTTGTCGTCTAGTGCTTGACTTCCCAACGGTGCACTGTAGCTAGCTGTTGGGCTGTCCGTGTAGGGGGAAGCTGACGTGGCGCTTTACTATAGGGCGTTTGACTCCCAACGGTTCACTGTACCTGTTGCGGTGTCAGCTCTCGAAGGCTCTGGTGCAGTTCCCGAAATTTCTGGTGGGAGACTTCACTGTTCAAATTCCGCATGGTTAGCGGATAGTGGATTGTGATCCGGAGGCAGACCCGTTAGTGCGAGATCTACGACCCGCTGCGCTTAAGTGAAGCAATCTGGTCAGACGAAGGGCTTTGATGGTCTGGTGAAATGCTGATGGGGATGTTGACGGGACCGGGGTTTGACTGTTGACCGTGGAGGAGCTGCGGGGGCGCTAGCCAATCAAGGAAAAGGAAGAGGTTGACGTGGAACGCACTTAGTGAGGGTTGACTGCTGGCTGTAAGGAGGTCAAGTGGAAGGAGCTGACGTGGCTGAGGGTGGACTGTTGACTGTTGACGTAGAAGCTGTAGTTGCGGGGGCGCAAGCCAATTGGGGCGGCGGAAGGAGCTGACGTGGCCGGGGTTGACTGTTGATTGTGGAGGAGGTGCGCGGATCCAATCCAATCCAGGCTGGCTGTCGCGTAGTGTTGACTGTCAAGGCGGAATATTGTAGCTGTGGTGGCACAAGCCAATCAAGGCATCGGAGGGGGCTGACGTGGCGCGCACTTAGTAAGGATTGACTACTGAACGTGGGGGAGCGTGCAATTTCAAATTCAAACTTCCGCTGCTTTAGCTGTCTAATCTGTCTGACTCTTGGTGGTGTGGGCACGGTGCTAACGTGGGCTGTGTTACTTGAGGGCTGTGCAAGGTAGCTGGGTTGGCTGAGACTCAGAGAGGTCGCTGGGTCTGACGTGGAAGGACTTTTTCTGAGTCTTGACTTGCACTGTAGCGGCTGCCACGCTCGCCAATCAGGGAAGTGGGTGGGCCTGACGTGGACCGCACTTCCAGACTGTGGGAGGGAGTTCAGTTCAAATTTCAACTTCAACCTGTAGCGGTAACGGATTTGGGCTGGTGGATGCGGGTTGTATTGTGCGAGATCCTAGATCCATTACAACTTAGTGAAACAGTAGAGCGCGCTTGACGGCCAGGATAAGTGGAACAGTTAGGTGCGCTGGACGGCCAGGATGTTCTGGTGAAAGGAAGGGCCGGGATGACTTTGTCGTCATGATCGGACGGCTGTGAATACGCTGCCTTTCAGCCTTGAGTCTTAAACCTAATTCCGACTCATGGCACAGCCGCCAGATAGGCGGCGTCGCCCGGTTGGTGAACCTCGGAGGAAGACGCAAGGAACGGCGGGGCGAGCGGCGGATCGGGGGTCAGGAAGAGTGGATGCTGGTCAGGAGGGGCAAGAAACTACAAAAAGATGGGTAGATCTGTTCAAGGATAATCGGCACTGTAACAAGGATATGGCTCTGAACGAAATTCCTTCTCAGGGTCCCCGGGCGGTTCTGCAGGCCGGAGACATGGAGCCGATTGAACAGGCGATGGGGCATTGCCTGGTGGGGCGGTTCGTTGGACGGTTTCCCGGGTGGCGAGCGCTGTTAGATCTCACCAGGCGATGGAAGGCGCCGCACAAGATGTTCCACCATCACACCCTCTGGTTAGTATTCAAATTTGATGTGGAGGAGGATATGAATCGGATTGTGCAGGGAGGGCCGTATGTCATCTATGGGTGCCCGCTGTATTTGAAGCTCATGCCGCAGTGCTTTAGCTTCCAAATGGAGTCGCAAGGTCAAGTGCCGCTGTGGATGCAGATCTATGGCATCCCATTGGACTGCTGGACGTCTTCGGGGCTGAGTAAGGTGGCGTCCATGGTCGGCCGGCCATTGTACACGGACCGGGTGACCAAAGACAAGGAACGCATTGGCTTTGCAAGAGCCTTGGTTGAAGTCGACATCACCAAGCCGCTGCCGGAGATAGTGCCTGTTACGCTGCCGGATGGCCGAGAAGTAGACCTCTCCATAACTTTCGAAGCAGTGTTGAAGCTATGTACAAAATGCAATGAATTGGGGCACTACCAATCTGATTGCCCTGCTACTTGCCCAACTTCTCTGCGAAAGAGGAAAGGCAAAGATAATGTAGAGCAGGCTACAGTAAGGCGGCTGGCAACTGGGAGAGGCAGTGACAGGGCTGGAGATAGCACAGTGCAACAGGAAGGGAAAGAATATGCTGATTCCCACAGGTCGCATACTGCTACTGCACAGCAATCCGAACCTTTGTGCCAGACTCAGAATCACAGCCAGCAACAACACAACCAGTATGGAACAGTGGACGCTGCAAATGGCATGGAGCAGAGGTCACAGGGGAAGCGCCAGCATCGTGTGAATCATGGAGGGATGACAGCGCGATTAGGCGCGCAGGATCAGAACCGGCCACAGGCGCAGTCAGTTAATGGCGTGCAACAGGAAGGCCTGGGCAATCAGAGTGGCATGGCTGAGTGTAGCAGGAGCTTAGACTATCCTAACAACCAAATGATGGGGACGCTACCTGGACCTGGTCAACAGCGAGCCTGTAGCGGGTTGATTGATGATCCGATTGGTAATCAGAAGCAGAATCAGAAGCAGCAGAATAGTCAGTGCTCTCAGAAACAGATGGAAGTACAACCGGTCATCCAGAATTGTTGCAACCAGGCTATGGAAGGAGTGACTGTGGGGGGGGTAGTGTCGCAGGCTGGGGGTCATCAGGTCAGTACAGAGGACATTCCTAGCATCAAGAGAATGCAAAGCAGTCGGAAGGGAAGAAGGTCACATGTGTTGGTTAATATCAAGCACTTGGGCTACAGCCGTAGTAATCTTCATTCCAGGAGGAGTCTCAAAAAGCAGCGTCGAGGACTGACCAAACTAACCACACAACTATTGGACAAGGTCAATAAGGATAATGCGCAGCTGGTCCTGAACCTGAAGGCCGATCTGTTGCAAAGCATGTTGGACCTGCAGGGGCAACAACGGACGATGGACAGTGGACAGGGACCTGAATCGAGGGGTTTGCCAGACAAGATACAGTGGCTGAATGGCGCTTGTGGGCTGAATAATGACCCCAGACTGCCTCAGCTGGAGGGCCATATCCATGGGGAAGCAGCAATAGAGGAGCCTTCCCTAGCAAAGAAGTCTCAACAGCGAGTTTCAAGTGAAGATCACATCTCGGGAAGGCAACGGGAGCTACCTGCCAGCCCAATCATTGCCGGAAGGCCAAGGCCTCCAGACAACAATGACCCTACAAGCAGGAAATGCCCAGCGGACAAGCACATGCCAGGGATGGGGAATGGTGTCCATAACCCCGAGTGGGCAGATCGGTCAGAATTCCCTATGCAGGAATCTGCTAGTGAGGGAGCAGCTGAAGAAGGGCAGCAAACAGCTGGAGATAGTAGTGGAAGTTACTGCTCATCACCTCTACCACAGGATTCGGGCACAGAGCAGGCGTGGTCAGTACAAACTCGAGCGCGTGCAGCTAAGCGTTCACTGCAGCAGGACAAAAGGAACATTAGTGTTGTATCTGGACAGATGCCTCAGATAGTTACGGCGCTTCCTGCTCCTGCGTTCCACTGTGGACTGCGTCTGCATCAGGTTACCCCGGGTAATCCAGAACCAGCGGTCAGTCGGGAGCTAGCCGCAAAGCCACCAAGTGCCATCAGAGGACCGTCGCTTGCTGGAGCTGCAGGGAAACACAGCCTAAGGAAAAACAGATTTGCTGCTGGTACAATGAAGACTACTACACAGCAGGCTGAGGAAGAGGCTAACAGCAGACCTAGCTTGTCGCAGGACAGTGGACGCCTGAGCAATGAGTGCATCGGAGGCGACAGAATGCAAAGCCGACATCCCATGGTGCGACGGCCTAGGCCGTCTACCTCAACATGAAGATCGCATCCTGGAACGTGAGGGGATTCAATCAGCCCCTCAAGCAGCGGGAGGTTCAGAACTTCCTTCTGGAAAATGGTATTGCTGTTATGGGAATTTTAGAGGCGAAATTGACACAACCAGCTTTTGATACATTGAAGACAAGGAGATTCCAGCATATGGAGCTCCATCAACACATCAGTGCGGGTGCCAGGAGAAGTAGAATAGTGATCATTTGGGATAATCAGAAAACAGATTTCCAGCTGGTCCATGAGAATGAGCAGTACATGCATGGCAACATCATCTGCAAGGTTACCCAGAAAGCCTTTTGCATCACTTTTGTATATGGGCTGTTAAGTATCACTCGGAGGAGAAGCCTTTGGGAAGGCCTAAATCAGTTAGGACCTGGCATTCAAATCCCTTGGATCATTTTGGGTGACTTCAACTCTCCACTTTCGGCGGATGACAAGATTGGCGGCATGCCGGTGACCACTTACCAGGTCGCGGACTTTCAAGAATGCATCCTGCAGAATGGATTGGAGGAGCTTCCACAGACTGGTTGTAGGTACACTTGGTCTAACACAGTGGTTTCATGCAAGCTGGACAGATGCTTGGTGAATAAGCAGTGGTTAGAACAAGACTTTCGAGCGATGGCTGAATTCTTGCCGCCTGGGCACATATCCGATCACACGCCATGCATTGTTACCCTCTTGGATAACCCGAATCACACCAATAGACCTTTCAAATTTTTCAGTATGTGGACCACTCATGCAGATTACAATGATGTGATACTTGACAAATGGCATAGCATTGCGCTAGCTGAGCATGAGGGCACGGCCCAGTACCGGCTGAAGCATAAGCTGAAATTGATGAAGGCGGTCTTCCGGCAGTTTAATAGGCAACATTTCCAACACATAAAGGAGCGAGCTGAAAGTGCACAAGAGGAATTGAAGTGCCTGCAGGAAGAAGGTTATGTTCTGGGCAGTTTTGCTGGAAATTACAAAGAAAAGCGAAGAGTGGCTGATCAGTTGGGAAGAGCTGCATTTCTATTTTATGCGCAGAAGGCCAAATGCAAATTTTTCAAAGAAGTTGACAGAAATACCAGTTACTTCCATGCTCTTGTAAAGAGAACCAACCGCAGAAGAGAGATTGTTGTAGTTGAGAAGAGTGATGGAAGTGCTACCACTAGCTTACAGGAGATAGCAGCAGAATTTTTAGAGACATATCAGCAACTTCTTGGTGCAACCAGTCAGCGTACAGCCCTCCAGCCTGAATGCTTATCCTTTGGTAATTTGGTGACGGCCGATCAGCAGCTTTTACTTCAAAGGTTACCAGATGAAGAAGAAATTAAGAATGCACTATTTAGTATTGGAGATAACAAGGCTCCGGGTCCGGATGGATATGGTTCTAAGTTCTTCAAGCATTCATGGGATGTCGTCAAGGAGGATGTGGTGGCTGCAGTTCAGGAATTTTTCAGAGAAAAGCAACTGCTCAAGCAATGGAATCATTCCCTCATATCCTTCATACCTAAAGGACCACAAGCAAGCAAAGTTGGTGATTATCGGCCGATCTCTTGTTGCACGGTTTTTTACAAGATTATCTCCAAGCTACTGGCTTCAAGGTTGGCGCAGGTTGCTGATCATTTATTTCATCCGTCACAGGCTGCTTTCATAAAGGGCAGGATGATCACAGATAATATTCACCTAGCACAGGAGATCATGCGCAATTACTCAAGGAAAAGAATCTCACCCCGTGCTACCATGAAGGTTGACTTGCAGAAGGCGTTTGACACAGTGCACTGGGAGTTCCTGCTAGAGGCATTAAGAGGGCTGCAGTTTCCACCTACGTACATAGCATGGATTCAGGAATGTGTAACCACTACCAGCTTCTCTGTTGCAATCAATGGAGGGATTTTTGGTCATTTCAGAGGGGCACGAGGATTGCGGCAAGGGGACCCACTATCACCTTATCTATTTGGGATCTGTATGGAGTACCTCTCTAGACTGTTATGCCAGCAGACGAGGAGTCCAGCTTTTCACTTCCACCCGCGCTGCCAGGTGGACAGGATTACTCATCTTGTGTATGCAGATGATCTGCTTCTATTCTCCAGAGGGGACCAGGCTTCAGTGGATATTCTTATGGGTTGCTTGGAGAATTTTGGTCTGACTGCAGGGCTACGGCCAAATCGCAGCAAGTCTTGCATCTACATGGCCGGACTGGATGAGGAGACAAAGCAAGCCTTGATGTCTAGCACAGGACTGCAGGAGGGGCGCATGCCGTTCAGATACTTGGGTATTCCACTTGCGTCTGAAAAGTTAAGGATTACAGACTACCAGCCCCTACTGGATGCTATTCGTCACAGGATCAGTGTGTGGCCGAAACTCACATTATCATACGCAGGCCGAGCACAATTGATACAGTCAGTTCTGCAAGGGATAGAATGTTACTGGATGTCTATCTTACCTCTGCCGGTTGGTGTTGTGGAGCGCATTTACAGTTTATGTCGGAGCTTCCTGTGGACGACAAAGCACCCACCGATTGCATGGACGGACATGTGCAAGCCCAAGGAGGAGGGAGGACTAGGGTTTCGAGAGCTCTCAGCCTGGAATACAGCTCTCTTGTCCCGAGTACTATGGCGGATACATGATCGGCAGGAGAAGCTGTGGATCCGATGGGTGCATCACTCTTATTTGCCGGGCACAGACATCTGGGGGCTCCAGCCTAGGAAGGATGACTCTGCGTTGCTCAAGCGGATTGTCCAGATACGCGACCACATGGTAGAGAAGCTAGGATCTGTGGAGGCGGCGCAGCTAACCCTGAGACGATGGTTTGAGCAGCAGTCTTCGACACATGGGGCTGTAGGACTGGCGTATGACTTCTTCAGAGAAAAGAGATCCCGCATGCCATGGGCAAGTACTGTTTGGCAGAAGCACATCCAGCCGAGTCATGGGTTCACACTGTGGCTGCTAGCACACCGCAGGCTGCCCACCAGGGACCGTTTGGAATACCTCACCAGTCAAGACAGGAAGTGCACATTCTGTAGGATGATGGAGGAGACGCAGGAGCATCTGTTTTTTGGCTGCTTGCAGATACGCCAGCTATGGGATAGGATAAAGGATTGGCTGCATATGACCCACCAGATGACCACATACAGGCGGACGCTTCGGGTCTTCCGACGTTGCTACCGTGGTACCAGGCTGCTGACGAGGGCAAGGCATGTTGCTTTGGCAGCCATGGTCCACTATGTTTGGCAGACGAGGAATAGAATGCGCTTTGAGTCGGACAGCTTTCAGGGGGATGCAATCTTTAGAAGAGTACAGATTCATGTCTATCGCTCCCTGGGCATCCTCTCGGATCGGGACCTTATGCCGGGTCCACCAAATGTGCGGTAAACTCATGCTATCTCAGATGGGAGGGAGAGCAAACCAGCCTGCGAGCGGAAGGGTTAATTGCGGAAGCTTAATGGAGACCTGAGGGTGCTGCTGAACAAAGTGATTGAGTAGTCTGAGGGTGATGCTGAGGGCTGAATCTGTAGCTGGCCAAACTGATACTGCTACTGCCTACTGGACTGATTGAATACTGCCTAATTGGAGCATGGATTGGATTGAGCACTGCCTGATTGAAGCATGGCCAACCTGATTGAAGCATAGCTCTCTTGATATGTGGTGGAGGAGGCTGGAATCTGTAGCTAGCTGGATGCATGGAGCGGAGGTGCTGGAATCTTTCCACAGACTTCGTATTCGCAATGCCAGAGAAGGATTCAGAGCTTTCTGGAGGCAGGGAGATTGGACATTGCCTGGCTACTGTGTGGAAGGGGACGATACTAGTGGTATTATGCTGTCAGTCAAGATGTTTGCTGTGGTACCTTCCTCTGGAGTGGCCAAGGGGTCTGGTTAACAACTCAAGCTTCAACCAGGGATAGGGGCAGAAGCTGTTTGCACGCAGCTGAGGATGTCACTGGCCTGTCACTGGACTGGAATTCCCGACCTCTTGGTGTGCACCTCACTAGCTTTCACTGGAGTATACTGATGGATCTGTTATACATTTGAAGCTGACCTGGCGGATGAAGTGCTGGTGGAACTGCTTCTGCCAGATGGTTCGGTTATAATAGGAGTGGAAGGCTGATGCAGCTCACGTTGCTGATCTTCTAACTACTGTTGTTTGCTGCCACCAATTTCTGATGAATGTTCATGAATGTAGTAAATCTGCCACTGTTATTGCTGAAACTGGATTCCTTCTGCTTTGTGCTACCCTAATTGCTGCTGTACTGTGGAGAAGTCATCTTAGCACCATCCTCTGATTATCTTACAATTGCTGTGGCTACAATAAATTACACACCAGATGGATACCAAACCTAAAGGATGCAAAGGAGGCTGGAGAAACTATGGTCATAGGAGCTGGAATGCAGAAGCGCAGATTGATGCTTGCTGCATTGAAAACGGTGCCACTGCTGATGAAGTATACTGAAAGCAACAGCGGGACTGGGAAGGCATCGTGAGATCAGCTGATGCTACTCTTGAGACTGAGTTGGTGGCCTTGCAGCAGTATGGTGACTCTGGACTGCAATTCCCATAGAAGCTCGATGCACGGGTGGTGAAGGATACTGGTGGTTCATCCCTGATCTGAGATGCAACCAATGCGCCAGATGCTGCTGAATGATCTCCTATGGTCTTGAAAGTGGTCTCCTTGCCGTACTCCTGCCGTGATATCCCACTTGCAATTGAAATCTGATTTTGAGGCTTTAACTGGTTTCGAATTGGTTTGCGGGCTTTGACCCTTGCGTGTTCCTGCTATCTCTGCTAAGTTCTGCTAAGTAGCTCTTGCTATTCTTTCGTGAGTGATACTGCTAATTGCTACTGTTGATGAATTGCTGATGGCCTTATTAATGCTGATGAACTGCTGATGTGGTGGTCTCTCCTCAACAATGGTGCTTGGCACAGTACGTCCATTTTCTTGCTGCTGCCATGCCGATCCAGCTTTGCCACCAGCTTTGCCACTGCCCGAAATAGGAATCTATGCGTTGGCTATGGCACGTGGAATCTACTCAAGCACTACCGGAGTGGATCTGATCTGAAATATTTGGGCTAGGCTATCTCTCTGCTGCTGATGCTTATGGATCAACTGCTGCTGGGGAAGGCTACTGCTGAAATGTGGCTGTTATCCTGGTGCTAGTGCTGTTTCGCTCGTGGAATTACTGTTGCTGAGTCCTTGCTACTACTCTGGTCGTCAGCCTAAATTGCTGTTACTGCTCTTGCTGTTATTTGCTGATTACCTGCACGGATGACTCCTTGCTGAACGTTGAGGATACTGGAACTCAGGCTCTGGATTTGTCAATGCCAAAGGAGTCTCGGTACTGATCACGGACTGCTATTGCTGGCCATTATCGTGCTACTTTGGAGGCCTGTTGATGCTGTTCGAATATGGCATTTGAATTCTCGCTGATCTCTCTGGATTGTGGATGCTCGGATGCTGCCGTGGAAAGATGCTGCTAATACAAGGATGGTTAGGCTGATGGGCTATTTGTGGAGCTTGGGTCCTGGATTTCTCTTCTAGCCTTTTGGCTCAACTGACACCGTGGAAGGTATATGCTCAAAGCTGCTCATCTTGTTCTGCCTTATTCAGCTTCTGAGTTGCTTATTCTGTGATGATTAGTTGTGTAGTTAGCTGTTGTAATATTTGTGTGTGGTGTTGGGAGTGAGCTCTACTGTAGTGTAGCATGCCATATATTGTCTGTACTCTAGCTTTAGGCATGGTGCATAGATCCACCACAATGATCTATCTAGTCCGCAGCAAACGGCTAGCGGTAAGGACTTATCAAATCCGTTGATGGCTGGGACTTTGCCAAAAAGTCCAGGAGGGTGCATGGGTCCACCAAAAAGACCCATCCAGTCCGTAGCAAACGGCTGCGGTAAGGACGTGCCAAATCCGTTGATGGCTGAGGCTTTGCCAAAAAGCCTAAGAGGG
>JBBPFP011226898.1:0-10731 GCA_037974795.1 Kaempferia galanga
AACACGTGAGTGCACAAAGAGCATCCAAAAGTGATTCAGATGGGAGCCGAGCAAGACACACTTTTATATAATTGTATAGACTTTAGACAACTAGAAACTATTCCAAGAACTAGTAGCCACCTGTAATTTACCTTCTCTGTGTTGATCTTGAGATAGATTAATGGAGGCACTGAGGGTGAGCATAATCGCCTTTTGCCACCATGTAGACTTTAGACAAATCCTAACGAAGTCAGATGTCTGCTTTTCCTTATACACTAGTCACTATTTAGTCAAGTAACCTCTATAATTTATCTCCTCTGTATTAATCCTGAGATAGATCGATAAAAACATTAAGGATGAACGAATCATCCTTTACCACCATGTAGATTTAAGACAAACTTTACCCTCCCACCGACTAAGAGTCAAACATATATTGACTTTGAATACTTAAATTGGACAAATTGCGCTCCACCAGCTAAATTATACATATTTTTAAATTATTAAAAAATCTTTAAGTGTTTTAATAATTTTAAATTTTAGAATATTAATATCTTCCATCACATTCCACTTAATGGGAAAAGAATAGCTATAATAATAATTGAAGCAATTAGGCTATGATTTGATCCTCTACCCAATGTTTATCTAAAAGATTGTGATCCACTCCAAGCTTATTCAATATTTTTCTCACAATGAAGGATGGACTGTCAACTTCAATTGAATCAATAGACGATTCAAAACCACCAACTACCAACTAGAGCAATGGGTGCAATCATACCCATACTAATCCACCAGATCTCATCCGAACTATAAAGTTAAGCGTGCGTGGGCAAGAACAATACTAGGATAAAAGACCCCTAGAAAGTCCTCGTGTTGTACCACCGACATGGGCAATCAAAACATGAAAAACAAATAATGTCATTTACCTCCTGAAGAAGCACTGATCATGAAGACTTCATTGCTCACCTTCACCTCCTGTGAAGGATTCACATTCCGAAGCCCGGACCGCATCTTGAAAGGTTTGCACATTCAGATCGACAGATGATAAATTTCATCCACCAAACACAAGAACTATGCCTTTTTCATCGAATACAAGACACATTATTTGGATGAATTATTTTCCAGTAAACAAGTGGACCAAAATCACAATAGAATTGCTGATACACAGCCAATATCAATATTTAAGAAGCACATCATGTTTCAAAAAATAAATGTTACAAGTGAAGAATGAAGAGAAGTTTACAATATCCTCCCAAGATGAACATCTGTTTATCGCCACTGGTTAAATTTTTTGGAAAGAATATCTATGAATAAGGTTGGCCATTTACCCTACTCCATACTATTTCTATCACCTTCAGAGTACAAATTTCACCAACAAGCAATCAATTAATTCATCATCAATCAAGGGAAGCGGCATAAGCGTAATCAGACGGAGGTTATTTTGAAATTCCATGGAGTGGTTTAGCGGAAAAATCCATGTGGTCATAATTATCTTGGCACATACCAAAACCCTAATACAAAACCCATAAAAATTACTCAGAGATTGCGTAGAGCCAGCCATGATCAGAAAATGTTAACAATTGTTAGAACATAGATCAAAACTACATAGTAGGGAAACACCGAGTCATGTTAATAAGGGAATAATCATATGATTAATTTCATACTTTGCAATATTTAGGCTGTTGTATTGTGTAGATTTGAGTTGTGATTAACTGGAAACCGGGGGTGGCGCTGATTGTTTACCTTAAATGACAAAAAAGCTACCTTGGGTTGTTTTCCTTTGAGTGAAGGTATGTGCATAATGTGAGTCCACAGATGAGAATGAAATCATTTAGCCCATTAATCGAATGGGAAGACAACTCTCACAGTACCTTAATCTTCTTCTCCATAATGCTCAAGTAAATAGTTTGCCGCCAATTCCTCATTCCTGTCGCAGGCTAGGAATGCTTCAATAACTCGTGCTCGGTCAAAGCCCAATGCTTCAAGCTGAATAATGTGAAGTGCATTAGGCAATAGATTTAGCATGCATAATGTATTGCCAATATGGTAGTCCAATTGCAACAAAATAAAGCATACTCGTCCCACGGCCGCCTGTTCTTCGGGCGTCACACTTATGGTGTGAGGCATCTCGTCTTGATCAGTCTGATCTAACAGAGCCCTGAAGATTGTTTATACTAAAAGACTCAAAAAGCTTTAAGACATTGGGAATAGTTGAGACAAAGAAACAACAATGAGTTCACAGCTATCATCATGCACTTCTAGCTATATGATCATTTTAATAAGGCTACTAACAATTATGCAGGCATAGGAAAGCTCAGAATAACCTCAAAATCCAATCCTTAATCCCTGAGAAGCTGAAGATAAAAATGTAATAAAGACACTACTATATTTCTTCTCTGGCAAACTAGATCGTGAAGAATGAGCAGTTACTGCCAATCAAAATTTCTGGTCAAGGCAAAGATTTAGAAACCAAATTTATCGATGATAAATCAGTTTATACTTTACATGGAACACATATAGAATAATAGAATCTCTCTCAAAGGTATATAAATATCTGGATACACATTCTTTTGTTTTGTCAATTTGATTTTTTTTTTAAAAAAATGTGACCTGAATTCATGGGCTTCTCACTTTTAACTCAATTATATTCCCATATGTTTTGAAGTATCACATCTTATTGTGAAAAAAAAAATACAATATGCTTATAGAGCTCTAGGTTACTAATAACTCTCACAAATTTCATGGCATAAAGAGTGCCTGAAACATTAACTATATCTATCTATAAAACACAAAAGATAAATAAATTTAGCCATTGTTAAGTTGGATGTCTTTTAGATACCATTAGGATATGAACATCTTAAACATGAAGCAAAAAAAAAAAAAAGGAAAAACTAAGATTCAACTGGTAACAAAATTTGAAGCCTGAATGCAATCAACCACATAATGCTTGATCTTACAAGGGCTTAGTGTTTCTTTTACCAAGATCCTACATTCAATGTACTAAAGACCCACTAGATACTTATAAATTGTGCTACATGACATCCAATGCAAGGTAATCACGAATTAGAAATAACAATTTTCTCTTAGTGTCAACAAACACCATGTCAATAAATTTGAATTGCAAAATCATTGACTCACTGTTCAAGACTTTCAATAGGTTCGTTCATTAACTGAAGAAACTCTTCATGATACTCCTGTATTAATCTCAACATTTGAGGGTTTTGTTTGCTTAATTCCTGAAGCATTGGCTGCAAGCAAAGAGCTAGTAAGAAGCAAACTATGTTGTAGCAAACCACCTCAGGTGAAAGTACTAAACCTGCAATATTTGTGGATTTGCTTGAACCATTGCTCTAAATTCTAAGAACTGCAAAAACAATAAGGAAGTTAGAATACGAATACTGTGATTCTGAGCAGTTGATGTTAGGAAAGTTCCTAATTCCAAAATACAATGACAAAGCTCTTATTAGTCGATTAGCAAAGTGCATCAGTTGTTCAAGGACCCAATTATTCTGCATATTCCAATTAAAGTGTAAATAACTAATACTGCTAAAGCACACAAGTTCTGACTGATCCCCATACTTTGGCAACAAAAATGCGACTGGTTACAAGACTAGCCATTCAATTCCCATCCAGAGGTTGTAAACTCATATTTTTCTACTAGTAGCCATGTGTTTTGAAGAAGCTTCTGTACAGATTATAATTCTTTTTCAACCAGGAATATTAGTAGATACACCATTCAGAACAATGTCAATAAATCTCTCTTACATTTAAACTTAGCAAATTGTTTCCAATTGTACAGGATGATTAGCCCTGTGAAAAAAGGATTAAAGCATGAAGCAGGAGTTGACATACTTGTTGGTTATTTCTGAGGAAATCAAGAGATCCACTTTCAGAATTGTTATTGCCCTGTCACAAAAAAAAAATGACACCGCTTTTATTCACATACCACACATGTCAAAACAAACATCACATAGAAGTAATCAGGTGGATCATTGAACCTGAGGGAACATGTTCAAAGGAGAGGAATTTGGTACTCCAAAGAGAGGCCCTGCAGCAGCCACATCAGCTGTATCGGCACCTTGAGAAGATACCACAGATGAAGGGAAATGATCGCCTGGAAGTGCAATTTCAGTTGTAATTGGAATGCCCTGTACAAGAATTGGAAGATGTAACCAGTGAGTATCTAAGTTTGGATCATCAGATATTTATAAGTTAATATCGTCAGTTTTGCGGGGGTGTAATGCGAGTAATGCACGGATGACATGTGAACTACACATACAGAATATAGGTATTCCACAGCTCTTTCAGGATTGTTGTAAGCAGCACGAAGTGCACGCAAAATTGTCTCTCTGTCCCAATTGCCACCGCCCATCTCCAACAATTGGTTAACCGTTTGTTCCATATTACTCCCTTCTACTAAATTTGATGCAGCTTGGGCATCAGACAGACTGCAGATATATATTTAGGAATTTACATTGGATTTGAAAAATGAAATATTATGCATGATTCACCTCCAGTATCATAGAATTCTAGACAAATTAGATGAAGCGTTTTCTGGTACATAGATGCACCACAAACGGTTGAAGAATGAAAGTTTCTACATCAACAGACAAAGGAAATCTACTAGTGATGTCAAGGAAAACCCTAAAGAATTAGATAGCTAAGATCCCTAATTCAGAAATATGCATATGAACAGGACCCTGACCATCCATATATAGAATCATGTATTAACATATGCTGCCTCCCTGCATGCACTAGTGATTTACTTACCCCTTCCAGGAAGTGTGGGCCCACCCTAGAGAGGCCGCCAAGGTGACAGTTTCACCTTTTGCCACAGATGTATTAACATATGCTCTATTGATGAATTTTAAAACAACAAAGAAATATAATCCCCCTCTTTCTCTATTCGCTTGGTTAATGCCTTGATGGTCCATTCAAACTCTTCATCATAAAAGAAAACTATATATCAATCATCAGCACCATCTAGCCATGGTAATCCCAAGGATGGGCTATATAGATCTTTTCCCTCCATCGATTTTTATACAACAGAATGACAGATTACACTAAAAACATGAAATTGTTAAGAATTTAAAATTGAGAAAGATCCATTTCGAAATTGTCTATCAACTTGATGACCACATTCAACAATTATTGCTAATATTCATAATAACTATAGGAAAAAGTTATGGTGACATTGACACATCAAATAAATATATTTGAAGAGTCATATCTCCTCATTTTTTATATGTATATTTATGTGGCATAGTTCTTTCTAATTTGCATTTAAAATTCAGAAAAGGAGAACTCTAAAAACCCTTATTGATAATATGAATCAATATGTGCCTTATTTGATCCCAAGTGTTTGCCACACAGCTAGACCCTATCATCTCTTTAGGACCTAATTGACTAGTGCCTTTAAATTGTAAGACAATGTTTACGGGGTCACCACATCAGAAAAAACATTTTGGTGGAAGGTAATTGGTAAGCTGCTTAAGAGATTAACTAAGACCAATTCCTAGACATTGATTACTAGTAGCAGGAGGCTTTTAAAGAATTTTGAATTCATTGCTGGCATTCAAAACAACATACCTGAATTCCTAAACAAAGATTTTTTTTTGGCAAATCAATGCCCAAAGGAAACAAACAATATAAGAAACTTGCTGGTTTAGTATACCAAAATAACTTCGTCATTGACATAATAAAGGAAGCACATGATTATCCATAAATAGTAAATACAATAGAAAGGATTAAATAAAAAAAATACTTGCCTCAAAGATTATTGGATGTAGCTCCAACAAACAAAAAGAGAGAGAGAGAGAGAAAAAAAAAATGGGTTCAGATTGTATGGATGTCTTTAAAGGCAATTAATCAAATTTATAATTAGAAGAGTTGATTCCATCAGAATGGAAGATGTATTATAAGATCTAAATTAATTGATTTGAATATTACTAGTGATACAGGACCACACTAAAATAAGATTGTAAAAAGGCACGAGTATCAATTGAGAAACTTTGGTGGTTATTATAGTGTATTGGAAGAATAGTAGTACAATTATGAATACTGACATGGGTTGTGCTGGAGCTTCTGCTGATGCTTGTGGGGGAGCATCTTTAGGTGCAGGGTGCTGGACTACAGATGTTGCCGATGGCTATCAACGCAAGTATCAGAATAAGGTGGTCACTAACTCTTTGTAGTGAGACAGGTAATGTAAAAATAATAATAAAAAACCTGAGCAGAGGAAGCTCCACTGCAGCTTGCAGCTTTACTCTGAAAGATTTTGAAGTAGTAATTACATTAAATACAGCAATAATAAATCAACATAACCATTACATATATGGAGGTTGGCATAATAAAAACAAGAAAGAAAAGAAAATTAAGGAAATATTATAATTAGTCCACTCAGCAGAAATGGAAGTTTATGCTTGGATAATTGTGTTACCACTTACCAGACATCCAAAAATAATTTTAAAACAAGAAAGGAAAGGAAAGAACAATCAGCAGAGCATGTAAACGAGATTATATATATCTTAAAAGTTAAAACAGTAAGTTATAAAAAAATGTACACTATTGGAAGTAAATTTCTCAAACTTTGTAGATGAGATAAGCCTATACCATTTACATTCATCACATGTGATGTATGCAAACCAGAAGTATCTAGTAGTCTGGAGAATGAACTTATTGGAAGAAAATTTCTAGAAAGAACTGCACACAAGTATTTGATTGCCTACAAGATGCTCCCAAGCTACAAAACCATTTTAGTAAAAGTATTGAAAGTGGTAATAGTATTGCAACAATAACTTTGCATGCCATACAACAACCTAAAACAAAATGTGAAACAGTAAACAAGAATATATAAATGCAAATCCTTCAATTTATAATGCAGATTGAGTGAAGGCAATTGAGTCCAACTGGGCAGTGTCAGCATAATACATTTAACAAAAAATTGAAAAACAAAATAATATTAGAAAGAAATCACACAACTTGTAGTTTAGTTATTTAAGCAATGGATACTTCATTTTTATATAACTTCTTTTTTGTAAAGAACACTTGCGAGCATCCTACACAGAGCAACCTACTAACCTCTTATGTACTAACTTGTCCAAAAATTTAACAATAGGAATTTGTTCAGAATCAGTAGACAGAGCATAATACTTATATCACCATTATGAACAAACTTAAAATTCACCTGATATGGCATTCACACCCATGCACGTGTACTATGTATGTGTATATTGGTCTCAGAAAGGTGAAGATTCTAACAGGAATTAGCAAAAGTGCAAATTTCACAATTTGAAAAGGTAAACAATAAAACTGGTAGAGCAAATATTAAAGATCATTTTGAAATAATTCTCATATACTCTCGTTGTACCCATGTTAATTATCAATGCTCACACATTGGCACTCCATGTGGAGAATTGATATTTCTATTGATTACATGTAAAATTTTTAGAAATAGCTATGTTCAACACATGGAACCACACCCTTGTCGAAGACTATCCACATCCGTGTCAGATCCTCACGCTCAAGTTACGTAACCTAGATCTCCGTATGCATAGTTAGAAATAAAAAAATGGTTACAATGATAGGATTTGAATTGCCTTTTTTTCCTAATAAGGTTCAATAGATTCTGGAAGAACATTAAAGGAAATTTTTCTCACAATATCTAAAAAGGAGGTTAACTAGCTAGCACTAAACTCAATTCTCAAAAGGGTGTAAGGCGACGGGGGATACTATGACCCAAGCAAACAATCATAGTGCCTGAATGAGGAAGTTATATATTGACAGATAATCCATGAAAAGTTTAATGCATGACTTTACTAATTATATAAACAAGTTTAAAATACTTCAGTAATATGTTATCATGCCAAATGTATACATATTCTTCTATATCTGCTACAAGCTAGATATAGTTACAGTCCAAATTATAGAAAAACTAGTGTCCTGATTAAGTAGCAGAAGATCAGACTCATGTGAAAATAATACTGACAATTAAGGTGAGTACCTTGCTGAGCATGACAACAAGAAAACCATCTTCCCGAACTTTGTTCTCTTCAAGTGTGGTTTCATCTTTCAAAACTTTTCCATTGTGAATTAGCAACTGCTGTCCCCATGGATAGTTGTCTTTCCCTTGTACTTGCTCGATGTTCTTCTTCACAGCTATAATCTGCAAAATTGAAATAAGATATGCAATCCAAGTACAACTAGATGATTAAGGCTGCTGAAAATTAAAGCTACCTTAAATAGGATATAGAGCACGTAGTCAAATAAAATTATTCAATCAATAGAAACCAAGCTTAACCACTATTCTAGTTTGGCATAACTCCCAATGATTTTCAAATAAATATTCTTCATGTTTCCAATATGGCCGACAAATGAGCAACTATATGTGCCCTCACAGAACTTTTGATAATTATTAGAGGCTATAACCTGTCAACGGAATGTCCACTCAATCGGAATCTTTAGAAATTCAAAGTTCAGAAAACAGCTATAATGATAATAGAGTGTAGCAATAAAAGCACTTAAATACCATTTCAAATCAACTAATATCCCAAAGACCAGATGTTGGAAAGCCGAAAAAAGATAAACCAGATTCGACCATTCAATGGAAAAGGCAAATGCATGTGGAAATGTATTCCTCGACAGAAAACTGCATTAGCGCTGGTAAATGGAAAATAGATGACTTCATTATCTGAAAAGCATAAACCCGGCAAAAAATCAACGAGAAAACAAGCCATGGGGAAGGGATTACAGTACCGTATCATTGGGCTGAACACGGATTTCGAAATGACTGCCCTTGAGTGTCTTCACCGTCAACTTCATGGCGATCGAGCGCAAGCGCGAGAAGAAGAGGGAACCCTAAATCGAACACGAAGGAGCAAACTGAGATCTGAAACGTAAAAGAGAGAACAGAGGAGAACCTTTTGTTGCGGTGAAAGTTCAATGCGCCCTCTAAATGTTTTGTTTTTAGAAAACGACCCTCAATGTTTTGTAAATTAAATTATTTATTATTGGGGAAAAAGCGATACCAGTGGTTGTTAAAATTTGTTCCTTATAAAATAAATATTTAATAATTCTCAAAATATATTGTTGCCTTAGATGATAAAAATAACATTACAATTGAAAATTTTAAAATTATATAAATATTTAAAAACTTAAAAGAAATGAGAACATTATAAAAATAAGGGGACATTATATTTTTAGAATTCTAGATAAATTATTGGGCCGAAATGGGCTTATTAAATCTTGAAAAATATTCCTGAAAAAACATTAAAACTTCTATTTTATGCCTTAAATTTGTCACTATAATTTGATTAGCAATGAAAAAAAAAAGTGAAGTTGTTGCCGTCGTGAGGTGATGGGTTTGAATGCAAAAATGTAAGGTAAAATTATACACAAAAGATTTAATATGGCTCTGATTTAATATAGCAATGTATAATGAACATTTAACAAACATGTAACACTTATATATCAATATCCTTTTACATAGTTTAATAATACAAAATACATCAATACCTAATTAAGTTGTGCTCGACGAGATTTTAGAATATAAAACTTATATATTACTGATTCCACGTTTATTTTCTCAGATAACTGTCATTCTATGTAGAGAATTGTGCAATCGGAAAGTAAATCATCATCCACCTTGTTGCAACGTGACGTTTGAGAAATTTCATAGGGGAAAAGGCTCTCTGTCGTTGCAGTTAATACAGTACGAGTCAATACAAGATGAATCAATGTTTGAATCATAACATAACTCTCAACTTTGTTTTGTTACAATCATTTCTCTATATAATGTAGAAGAGTAGACATTTATTGAAAATCAGGATCTTTTGTTTTTCCCTCGTTGTTGACTGGTGTTTTAAAACTATTTTTTAGAATTAAAAATACTAAAATTCATTTAAAAAATACCTCCGTTTTTCGTTTCCATTGTCCGAATTCTCCTTCGAACTTTGGGGGATGGATGTTGATTCCGGCCATTCCTTTGTTGCTTCGGAGGCGGTTAGTCCTTCTCGAAGCGTCCTTGCTCTGATACCACTTGTTGGTCCCTTTAGGGCCGGTTAGAGGAGTTGGAATAAGCTTAAATCTAAAAACAAAATCAACTACCTTTCTTAAAGCACAATTATAAATTTAAAACACCAAACACTAATACTAATATAGAAATTTATTATGGATTACGATTAGGGAATCGCTGCTCCAAGACAGTGGAAGCGCACTAAAACTCTCCTTCTGGGCGGAGAAGCCTCTTACAACAGTTAAAGCACAGAAACTCTAAAGCACGAATACAGAAGTGTTTGGAATAGAATGGATGATTAAAACAGAAGAAACAGTGTAACGCCCGCCCTTAGCTGCCTTAAGGACGGCGTTACTTTACTTAACTTGACTTGTAAACTAATGCGGAATCATATAAAACATAAATAAAGCGAGGAACATCCATGGAATAAATTTTTCTTTTAAAACTTAAGTGGAAATCACACTACAATTATATAAACAATTCATATATATACTTCTAACTTGCATTCATGAACTAAATCATAATATTTAATTGGCATGCTTAAATTCATAAAAGTCATAATATAAGAATCGCGTCATGAATTCACCAAACAACATAATCCACTTAATAAAACTAAACTACTGCATAAGAAACAAAGTTCATAATTGAGTTAAGCATAAGCAAATGCAATCTAAAACTAAAAGAGTTCATGGTCTAAAACACATGATGGTAGTCATCTAATTTCCTCTGTGACCTCCACAGTA
>JBBPFP011227220.1:0-22961 GCA_037974795.1 Kaempferia galanga
TTTCAGGTATTTTCTCAATGGAGCTTTCCATCCTTTAAATTCCAGGGACTGTTGTCGATTCTAAGATATGCCATCCTACAGAATTTGACTTCTACTTGTGCAGCCATGCAGGCATTCAAGTAACTCATCTCGCAACTAATACCTTTCGTATGATGTACTTAATTTAAAATGATGGTAGCTCATTCTACAATGCTATTTGACCATGCATATTTACTTAAAGGGTACAAGTCGGCCGGCCCATTACCATGTCTTGTGGGATGAAAATAAATTCACAGCTGATGGCCTGCAAACTCTGACAAACAACCTATGTTACACGTAATTCTTCTAGTCATTCAATTCCATTAGTGCTACTGTTTGTATTATGTATCCCTTTAACGTGAATCTTAAACCTTCATAAATTTGCAGGTATGCAAGGTGTACTCGCTCTGTATCTATAGGTATTTATTCTTATTCTCTGAGGATCTTTCTTCTAGTTTTCATATTTTGTAGCTTAATTGTGTATGTTCTTTGAACAGTGCCGCCTGCTTACTATGCTCATCTAGCTGCATTCCGGGCTAGGTTTTACATGGAACCAGAGACATCAGATAGTGGTTCTCTGGCAAGTGGAGCAGCTGCGGGGCGTGGATTTCCACCGGGTGGGGCGCGAGCAACCAGGGGCCCTGGCACTGCAGCTGTTAAACCTCTTCCAGCACTGAAGGAGAACGTGAAGAGGGTCATGTTCTATTGTTAAGCAGGTGGCACTAGGTGGACTATGCATTTTACCTACTCATTTCCTGTTCTGCGTGTTTAAGCTATGCTCTTATTTAGCCGATACTTGAGAACTTTTGGAGTTTGTATGCGTGCTTTATTAAACATACTGTGTGCTCTAGTAATCAAACTGTTTTGAACTATTTGCTTTGCTCTGCTTGGGTTTCCTTTTAAAGATACCGAAGAGTTAACGGACGCTTGTTGCATCTGTTGTGATTCAGCAGTTTTGAGCTGAATTTTTTGACCTGTGGACCCCCTTATAAGAACAGCTGCAGGTGCTTATGTGTCAGTACCTTTTTTCCTTCTCCCGAGTTCGATCGGTTCATGCACTATTTTAACATTTTATAGTGGTCAAAAAATAGTGGTGTGCCCTTCCAATGATTTAAAAAATTAAAGTCTTATTTTTTCTCCTTAATTTCTATATAAGATTATATTACTAAAAATATTGAAATTTTATTATAACCCATCCAGCACAGAATGAAAAAAAAAAAAACTTATATATAAAAAAGGCAATTGCAACATCCTACAAGTATTTCACCTTTTGTTACATCTTAACTGCTCACAACTTGGTTCAATGAGCTCATGACCATTGACCATCACAGTCACCCCCTCATTTGCCTAGTTTAGGAGCGTTTGGGAAATAGTTGGAAAATTGCATCTTGATTAATATTCTTGCGGAAAACGCACAGAATTCGGTTCCAATACTCATGCTACTGCTGTTTGCTTCTCATCATGGTCGTCAATGTCCAGAGCTTGCAAAAGCAGTGGCCAAGATTCAGGAATACCCCCAGGCAAATCGAAGTCTATGAGCTTCCCCCGCTTGCGGTAAAACTCTTCAACTGGTTTGCTCTATGCCAACAGGGGAATATTTTGATTCAATACTATTATAGCATGCAGTAAAGATAATGCTCTATCTGTTTATATTATACGGTTAAGCAAAATAAGTGCCAATCAAGATGCTGAATATATAACAGAGATCAAAATATAGTAGATGCAAATTCCTAAACTGTGTTCTAATTTCGCAATATATTCAATCATCAGAAAGCTTCAAGGAAGATTCAGATCAAAAGAAAGAAAAAAAAATGGCAGGATTGTTGCATTACCATTTCATAGTATACACGCAGACGCTCTTTCACCACCTCTTCAGTGTCATCTGCTCGCGCGATGAGTTTCGACATACAATGTTCAGGAGGTAAAAGTGGGACCATAGTTATACCTGGTCTCCCATGTTCACCCTTGATGTCGACAGAGGCAATATTGAAGTTACCCCTACATTGGCTGCAAATTCTTCTCCCAAGACATTTTGCAAACAGTGCCTCTTCTCTGAGCTTTAAGTTGACAACCAAGTCAATCTCTGCTACTCCCTCTAGTATTTCCTGACATGTATGCCATGTTTAATAGGATCAGAAGAAGAATAACAAGTTGAAGCCTCATTGTCATTCGACAAAATATTGGCTAGAAAATAATTTACTTATTTGTGATTATTTTGTTTATGTTTCTTATTTGACAAAGGTTACACAGGTTCTTCTAACACCTTTTTCACTGAAACTCTGGTTACCTGAAGAAAGTCAATTTCTGCAACTCACATTTTAGTGTTTTCTAACATGTATTTCAAGTAAAAGAATCAGTAGTAGAACACGTTGCATGATATATATAGGAAATTGTTTCCTATTTCTTTAAAATTATGTTGATAATCCTAAATTTACTTAATCTGCAATTTAAAGATACTATAATGCAAGTATATTATTATATTAGAATACTTGTGATTTCTAAATATCTTATTTACATTATGTTTTTATTTTTAATTTCATGGGTGTTTACACTGGTACCATTGAAAGAGAGTAGAAAAAACATTTATAATAGAAATTGAGTTCTTGAGTTTGTAATGTTAAACTTACTGCCTGTCCTGTTGTTCGTGGAAAACCATCAAGAATAAATCCTGATTCACCTTTATTTCCTCCATCTTCTAGACGCTTGGATAAGAGATTGATGATAACCTCATCAGACACTAAATGTCCTTGATTCACAATTTCTTTAAGCTACATAGTCATATTGAGATGTAGTGAGCGTGACAGAACCACTGAAAACGCGTATACATACAATGCAGATTATAAGCAATCCTAAAGTAATCAATAGGAATTGACCATCTATAGCATTGAGTAAAACTTTCAGAGGAAGAACTGCTAAGTTTTTCTCTAATAATAAAAGCATATGAATGCACAATATTCAAACAACAAATACGTATGAAATCATTAGCTTCTCATATTTTGTAAAACTTCTCCTAGTGATCCTTTACTTTCAATTTTCCATAGAGAAGTTATGGGGAAATCAATGTAAATAACCACCAGCAACACTTCATAACTGGTATACTCACTATAATAAGCTCCTCGTATAACCTAAGTTGATAAATAGTCTTATCCATTTCTTCATTACTAAGGAGCACTAGCTTTCGCTTTACTTACCTTGAAAAAGTTCAAGCTCATGCTTTTCATTAGTACTTTTTAACAATCCTTTTTACATTCTATTCCTTTGTAACTAAGGAGTTACTGGTTTTCAATTTACTCACCATGCCTTCCATTTAATAATTTTAATAATTTTTCAATTGCGCCATGTTTGGGCAACAAAACTTAATACTACGGATACCTAATACAAATCTGATCCAAAACTTTAAATTATTTTGATTTTGGGCCAGTTCATGTGTTAAAAAAATTTGATCTTCAACCAAAGGATCATGACTTACACAAATTCGTTTTTTTCTTCACACTCCAAGAATTGGATCCTAGGAAATCACAGCATACAATGCATAAGGAAAATTTATTTGAAAATGCATCTGAAACCAAGTATGATAGTTATGAGTTATGACATAACCTGAGTTGGTTTCAATTATCATTTTAGGTCACATCAAAGTACTTACTAATGTTAATACGAAAAACTTACTACACACAACAAAATTTCGAATTTATGTTAAAAATGCACAACTAAACATATCAAAAGGCTTATTTAAAGTCATACAATAATAAATCGAGACAAATCAAAATCACACGTGAGCATAATAGTTGTACAAATACAATGCAACAAAGTTTTCAAGAGTAATACCATAATTCTTTATTGATACTCTTCCATTTCTACTAATATTACAATCTATTGACACATAGAAATTTCTTGGAGCAAATTAATCATATCGTTACCAAAAAAAATGGGTAATTCTTGATTTACTATGTATGTAGTTAAATTCTGAGTAAACTATACATGAATATGATTACATTTGGATTGGTCAAATTAATTGATATTTTGAATTCCATATTCTTGTCCAATCTAAGACCCAATTGTAAGTACCCCAAGTCAGTTTTGATATGGTCAACCGAGTTAAGTTAGGTCATGTTGGGTTTAACATTGTGTTTAAGTGTGCAGGAGATTAGGAACACAAGAAGTCGAGCGAAAGACACGGCGGACGAGAAGGATGATGTGGGAATCAAGTCGATGGGCTCAGCGCATCCGAGGGACGAGAAGATACAAAAGAGTACATCGGTGGAGCGATAAGGGCATGTGCGGCAGTCTGAGAGACGAGAAACCGGAGAGGAAATCTGCTCGAAGATGACAAAAAATGGATTTGGGTGAACCCTATTTTAGATGTTCGACATCACTCAAGCGATTGGAGCGGAAGACTGAAAAGTCAACACAATGTTGACTTTTCGTACGCGGGGCGCCCGGACCGCCTAGGGTGCCTAGATGAGTCCTCGTGTAGCGTTGCAACGGGGATCAACTTTGGGTCCACGTTAGCACCGATCCAGGAGCTCAGACCGGTTCGAGCGCCTAGGAGTGGATAAAGTCATCCATGTGGGGGCGCCCGGATCGGTCCGGGTGCCCGAGATGCACCATGTCAGCAAAACAATAAGATCGACCAGTAGGGTACAGATAGAGCCCTGGTCTTTCTAGTTATGTACAAAACTCACTGTACTCAAAATTATTATTCTGTTCTTTTGTTTCCGTACTTTCAACACTTGTACGAGGCTTCTTCACTTCCGATGATTTGTTCTAAGAAGATCTTAGTGAGCTTAATTCTGCTTTGGATTAGCAATTTTCTAATTGCAAACCAAGTAACTCTTGTGTCTCGTACTTTACTTTTAGTATTTGTATTTTTTTTAAAAAAAAAGTGTTTGTTTAACTAACCGTCCAAGATCTAGAAAGGTATTTTTAATTTAGTTTTAGGCAATTCACTCCCCTCTTGCCGGCCTCAACGAACCTACACCAAATACCTTTTCTTTGACATGTGAAGTGAAATCAAAGCAATCTAAGATTTTGGGTAGGATTGGATTGGTCAATATGATCAGATTTTTTACCCACCCCTCCTCGCAAACATATATAGTATGCCACAAAAAAATAAAAAACCACTTCCATTTTCCTTTCAAGAGCGCTTGGTCAACAACGTGGACTGAATTCCTCCTTTAGGTCAAATTGAACATTAATCCACCACTGTCCACTCGAGATCACATGTAAAAGAAAATCAGAGGCGAAAAGGACAAATAAAAAACAAGAAAACCTGTTTAGAAAGAGGGCCGGACGAGGCGAGCTCGTCCCGGACGAGATCACCGGTGGCGATGTGCGGCACGCCAAGGAGCCGAGAGAGTCGGCTGGCGTAGGTCCCCTTCCCGACGCCTGGGCACCCTAGGAAAACCCACTGCACGCTCGGGCACGCAGGATCCCTCGCAGACACCACCCCCTTGCGTGCCACGCTCGGCGGACATGCGATCCCCGATTCAGCGACCAACGAAGACATCCACCTCCCCGCTGCGTTGAGCCTCAGCAAGCGGCTCAGGGCCGCCATCTCGTGCGTGCGATGAAAGAGCTGCTCAGATCGGAAACCCTCCAGAGCCTTATATACAGGAGACGGAATGGTGGGCGGGGGCCAGAAGAACCTGGCCAATGCGGTGATCAGCAGCCGGCTAGTCAATGGGCCAGTCGTCCGGAATTTTTCTTTTTTTATTTTTTATTTTTGCTTTTGAAGTAAATAATTAAAATTATTAATTAAATTACGAATCCTGTGAACTTTAAATTCAAAATAAAAAGAAATAATAAAAGATTAAATTAAGAATATAAACAACGACTTCTTTTGTATCGACAAAAATAAACAAGAGATCAATGCGTTGTTTACTCAACATGGAAAAGAAGGAAAAGGTTAAAGAAAAGCAAAAAGTAAAAAATGGGGAAAAAATTCCAAGGAGAAGAGAAGGAAAAAAGAAAAGGGATAAATTTGTCAATTTGTTGTGAAACCATATTGTTAAGTTTTCTAAATACTTAAATTATATACCTAACTTTTGAAATCATCAGATCATTCACAGCAGTCAGATTGCTACAGAAGAACAGTTAACTGATGTAAATTTTTTTAATAATTCTTTTGGAAGACCTATTCATATTTAAAAAATAAGTTTTTAAATATTAATTTTATATAATATATTAGTAATAATAATTTTTAAACATGAATATATGTAAAAAATATAATTTGTATTAAAATCTTATTGCTCACAATATATTATGATAAATTAATATTTAAGGGTATAAATATAATCAAGAGAACTAGACGTATACATATGACTTAGTATCATATTATTCTGAATTCTCTGGACCTATCAATAAATTTTGATTAGTTATGTATTTATCTAATTCTCTTGATTATATTTATACTGTCAAATATCAATTTAACTCAATATATTAAAAGAAATAATTATTTAAATATGAATAGTGTTTGAAAAAAATATTTATTAAAAGTTTTTAATACATGTCCCAGTTGACGAGGGTAAAGGAAAGAGATAAAATAGGTATAAAATATATTATTTAATTATTTTAAAAGTTAGGTATATTGATTTAGATATTTAAAAAATTTAGCAATACAGTTCGGTATAAAATAGCTGTAAATTCGAAGCGGTAAGCGAAGACAGTTGCATAGGGCCGCTCGTAGCTCGTGACTGTGCGAGGGCGCTGTTGAGAGAGATGTGACCGTGGAGAAAATGAATAGAAAAAAAAATCATCCCCCATTTGGTCAGATTAAAAAATATCTATAAATTAATCCACATAAATTTTTAAATCCATTAGTCCATTACCATAAATAAATGACAATTTAGATGAATAAATTCATTCTTTTTCAACACTTACAAAATCTTCCAGATAACAAACTTCAAAAAGAGTGGGATGAAACACGTTTATACTGAAATTAATAGGTATCAATTCAGATAAATCAGATCAAATTTGAATAGAGTTAGATAAATTTTTTTAAGTCACAATTTAAACTTAATCTGAATTTAAATTCAACTTAAAACCTCTAAATTCAAATCCGACTCACCCTAACTCAATCCATATAATCCAAAAAATCCAATTCAAAACGAATTTTTTTTTTAAATTTTTTAAAAAACTATTTTCTCTATAATTTTTTTCACTTATTTTAATACTTTATCAGTATCATATCATCTTAATTTTTAAAATAAAATTTAATTTAATCTAAAAAAACAACCACTAAGTTACTAAACCATAAATTTAAATCAAATCGGATCAACCTGAACTTGACTTGACCCAATTTAAAAATTTTCAACCCAAAATTCTTCCAACCCAAACACTAACTTGAAAATCCCTAACCCAAACTTGATTTTTTTTCTGATCAACTCAGATCAGATCATCAAATCGGGTTCATTATTGCCACCTCTACAAATTAAGATCTTTTAAATGAATTTGTTAAGGTATTTAATTAATATCAAGGACAAAAATTTTAAAGCTACAAGATTATTTTGGAAGGATCCTATAAAAAATTAAGTGGTAAATAATTTTTATAAATGTAAAATACATTACTTAATCTAATAATAACACATTAACAGCTAAAGGTAACTGATAATAAATATAATGAATATCATAATTTCTCATTCCTTTCAAGAAAATTGTCAATTGTCGTACAATGTAAATGGAAACTCTACCATCCTTCTTCAAACTAATAGTAGAGACTGTAGGAGGAAACAAGTGAAGGGTGGTAAAATAAACAAAATACTATAGTGAAAACAGAATCTGGGACGCACTGCACAAATCGGGGGAAAAAAAAAGAAGACACTTTCTGGATATGCAAGATGACTAGAAGGCAGCAATGATCAACTCAATCTATAATGAACGACCCATACACACTAAAATAGAAAGGAAGAAAAAAAAATGTTAACCCTTCAATATGCAGCCAGTTCACCTGGAGGACTTGTTAAAAGAGCTCTTCGGAGTTGAACTTGTTCCAAGCCTCCTGTTTCACGGCACTAACCATTGAGAAAGGGAAGGCGAAAGAAATCATTGATAATGTAAGTTTTTTCAGTCACTTTTTTTTTCACCAAAAAAGGAAAGAAAAAAAAATTGAAATCCAATAAACTTTATTTTCTTTAACAATGTCCAGCTAACAATATAATTGGAATATAGGTAGCATGTTATGATACATAAAGTTCGATATTAATGTTTAAAATTATCAAAAGACACATGCTCTATGATGTTTTGACTCGTGACTACCAATTTTCATATGTAGCTTGATTAGGGAGGACAAACCACACACAGTGAAAGATGACCACGATTTCAAATAAAATTACTAAAACAAGGATCAAATGCATGGAATACCGACCTTGAGGAGATCAAAAACCTTCTCAGCTATGTACTTTTGTTGAAGAGTAGCACCTTTTTGTTGCACTTTATCAGGATGGATGGACAGAGTTGCTTTCCTATAAGCTTTTTTCACCGCCGCGCCAATAATAAGATCTGTTAAAGATACAGGTTGCCAGCCACACTCGGGCCAAAGAACCTATGTGCAAATTTCAAAATAAGATTGGTAAAAAAAGAACTAAAAAATTTTCAACCGTTTTCCCATCTTTTTCAAAAACCATGTGTTAAGCAGTTCATGTTGAAGGACTACTTCTGCCCTAGCTTCAACAAATTTAGCACACAAAACAATGAAATCTACCTCAATCTGCTAAGTGCAAACCAATGTTAGTCGAAATGAAGCAATGCTTTGACATGGATTTTGATGAGAAGCCACTTGATATAATATAGGATTGGTCAAAGTTGTAGGGCAACATATTTAACAAACGAGTAGAGAAAGATGTTATAGATTCAACAATGACTATGATGATGCAAGTTTTTTGTTTCACGAGGATGATGATCATATTATCTAGATTTCAAGGTCCTGGTTGTCAAAATCAGAAATGACATAAGGATTGCATAATCCGAAAGTCCAAATATTAGTGATATTTTATTGGTAGGATATGAGGAATAAAAATAGTCAAGAAAAAAAAGAACAATACAAGAGATTCATACATATCATGTCCAATGAAATTCAATTATAAAAATATTTATATTATTTTAGGCAAAAAGATCAAAAAGGTTCCTTGAAAGGCATCCCTGTTTTGATTATTGATAGAAGGGCTACTCCATTCATTAGTTGAATAATCAAGCGGGGACAACATATTGAAACCACAATCACTACCTGCTATACACCCAAATAGGGGAGCTGCTTATTCTTTTCGAGAATGTACAACTAGTGTTCATCAAGAACATATGGGAGGCATATGTCTATATCTTGTTATTTGTCCATATGGTTCATTAGCTGGTAGTGTCTTTAAAAACACTGACCACAACATATGGGAGAACAGAAACAGTTTTAATAATCACTCTACAGAATAGCTTTACAACTTTTCATGCAGCATTCTTTCTGAGCAACGTAGGCAAGAAATTCAGCCAGAGAATGAAAACTCACATAGTGTAGCGTTGAGAGTAATGCCCGCAAATTGCCTTCTTTTCCAGCAGCCCAACGTTTTATCTCCATATCTAGTGATTCAGCAAACCTCTGAAATCACCATGTAGTATATTATCATACAATAAATATGCAACATGGACCTGTAAAAGGCTTCCAAAAATTTGATAATAAAACCAAGGTCTAGTGAGAATAAAAAAAGGTAGAAAAGTTTCCAACCAAATTTAGTTTGGTGGACTTGGTAGCTTACATGTCTTTCTGCCTGCTCTCTCTGGACTTGCAAATCACGCTCATTTTTCTCAGCCAGAGCTTTCGCCTGTGAATGAATTCCAATAAGATTAACTGCCCAAATTTAGATTAATTCAATTTTATTGGCATAGCAAAGTCATAAACATTACTGCACGCTCTTGTGTCCTTTGATGGCGCTCGAGTCTGGCTCTTCTTCGTTCTTCACTCTCAACTTCAATATCTTGAAATCCAGATGATGCGGGTGCTTTTACAGTAAACATATTATTAGTTGAAATACGCTATTTAGACCACTAGCTTCGAACAATTACAAGAACCAAAAGAAAATTGCAATAGAAATAACACTACCTCCAAAAATGGAACTAAGGTCATCCACAATATTAGCACTAGAAGGTGCCTTTCTAGATGTAGATGAAGAACTTGAGGACGTTCTCCGTGATCCATCAGAACTCTTTGTACTCTGAACCTTAACTTCAAACATCGTTTCCTGAAAACATAAACTAAGCGTTAACGTGCACAAATGACATGACATTGGACCCAGAATGAAAGTTTGTTTCTTACTGACGAGGTGGTTCTTTGCGTCTGTGCACTACTTGCTCGAGATCCCATGCCAAAAATTGACTCAAGATCATTTTCTTTCTGCTTCTGTTCTTCTCTTGCAGCAGCAGCAGCTGCTGCCTTTTCTCGAGCTGCAGCAGCAGCCCTTTCCCGAGCTTCTGCAGTTGCTCTTTCTACTGCAGCTCTCTGGGCTCTTTGTCGTGCTTCTGCTGCAGCTCTCTCCGCAGCAGCCCTTTCCCTAGCTGCATTCTCCTTTTCCCTTGTTTCTGCAGCTGCCTTTTCAGCTCTTTCTCTTGCCTCTGCTGCTGCTCTTTCTCTTGCGTCCAGGGCAGCCTTTTCCCTTGCCTCTACAGCAGCCTTCTCCCTTGCCTCTGCAGCTGCCTTTTCAGCTCTATCTTTTGCCAACGCTGCAGCTCTTTCACGTGCCTCAGCAGCCGCCCTCTGAACTGCTGCTCTCTCAGCCCGTCGACGTGCTTCAGCAACAGCCCTCTCTGCTTTTTGCCGAGCTTCAGCAGCTGCTCTGTCCCTTGCCTCTCTTATGGCTCTCTCTGCAATTTGTCTGGCCTTTTCTATTTCCATCTTTATTTCAGCCTCTCTCTCATTTTTAAATCTATTTGCCTCCTCTCTATTCTCTCTTTCCTTTAGCAATCGTTCCTGTTCTAATCTTTCTACTCCTAAATCTTCCAAATCCTTTCCTTCGAAATTTAGTTTTTCATTTCTTTCTTGCGGCACATATTCATTCTTCCTAAAAATTGAGTCATATTCTCTCTCCCTTACCTCCTCATCGAGTTTGAACTTTGCCTCACCTCCATCCTCCATGGAGGCTGCTGCAGGAAATTTTTTATACAATTCTTCACTATTGAAAATGTCTTCATTATGCATAACCTGTGCTTTAGATTTGTTCATAGCAAAATCTTCAAGGTCATCTAAAATTGAACTTTTATCGGTGAACTGTTGAAGACGCTCATTGTCATTTGCTTTCACATCGGCAAGTGGAGGTGGTAGCCTCGAAGGAGGTGGAGCATTTGTAGGTTGAGTGAGAAGGGGAACTTCTGAAACAGTAAGCCAGACATCATCTCTGGTTGCGGCATGTTCGTAGAATGTGGGAGATTGATCTCCTGTGGTATTTCTTCCATGTGACATGATGTTGTCAAATACAAAAATGGAAGAATGGTGAAGTGATTCCTTTCCTAATTCATCATAACTAGAGCTTTTAGTTTGGAAATCATCTGAAAAAGTGTTCTTGCGACTCTCATCCATTTCTTCCGCGGATGAAGTTACTGATTTTGAGGTTCCATCAAAAGCATTGCTATCAGCAAAGATCCTCTTGCTAGTAGAATGCACGCTCATCGAATTTATAGGCCTCCCAACGTTTTCTAAAGGGTCAGAAGATATATCAGACGAAGAGTACACAGCAAATGGAGCTTCTGCCTTATTTGTAGTTGGTTCAGCTGCTGAGACATTTGGCTTCTCGTGTATAACCTCTGGAGCTTCCCTGCAACAGAACATATTATGAAAATATGATGATAGCAAGAAAGAAAAATTGACATAAATAGAAAACTCAACGAAAATAAAATAAAATGTGGCCATAAGAAGCAAAATCTATATAAACAATAGAGACTTGGCATAAAAGCCAGAAACTCAATAATGCGGTACAATCTTAGGAACAGCTTCCGATTTGTTTTCTAATAGAGAGTCATCATCTTGTCCCTGTGAATTATGTATATGGGCACTATGGAACACCACGACAGGTCGTACTAGACAAGATGTAGACACACTCATTCAAATGCCAATTTTTGTATCTCAGACAAGTCCATTTTGTTGCTAGTAGCTTCACCTCATGCTAAAGAATGCTACAGGGTACCTTAATCTAATCTTGTCAATGGCTGTAAAGCATTCTTAGGCCCTTACAAGAACCATGAGGGCAATACAGTTCAAGCCCACTGATTTCCTAGCCAAATGACAAGAAGGGGAACCTAAATAGAATCCCTCTCCTTTCTTTTAAGATGGATCATTTTTTTCTTTCTGATAGACCGATAACATCTTTGTTACCATTTTCAACTAGAAGATATGACTCACAAAGTTCAGTTATAGTGGTGTATCACAGATCTAAAATGAAATTAAAAAAAAAAATCAGAAAATTGAACACATACAACACATTACTATCCTGAATTTCTGTTGATTCAAGCAAAAATCAAGTTCACCTATCGATCAGACACCATACCTGTCTTTCATCGAGCTCCTGCTATCGAATCCTGGAATCAGCTCATCTGCTATGTTTCGCTCCTCCTCCTCCAAAGATCTCCCATCACTCCCGCCCTTCGATTCTGGCATTTGCTTCCGAAAGTTATCAAGAAGGTCCTCAAACGGTGGTGCGGAAACATGATTGGATCCTGAAAAAACGGAAGAAAAAGCATCCTCATACTTCACCGATGGCGAGCCCGTCATGCCGGGAACCCCGTCGAATACATCGTCATCATATACCGGCCTATCATACACAGGCAAAGCCGACGAGGTTTTTGTAGTGGAATCCGCAAGGACATCAAACATGGTGTCCAAAGATGACGGATTCGATAATTCCGAGGCACCGACGAAGACATAATCATCGGAGATGCCAACTCCGCGGTCGCTGACGAAGGGGTCGTTGGTCGAGGTTGGATGCCAGCCGGATCTTGCCGTGCTCCAGGAGGACGTCGAAGAGTAGGATCCTTTTCGAGGTCCCACCGCCCCGGTTTTGGAGGTGACCATGGGAGCGGGCTTGCCCTGCGGCCGGATCCCGAAGTCCCGAACGAAGATACCAGACAGCTCGTCCATGGAAGAGCCCAATAGAAATCGGATCGCAATAAGGGATTCCTCTGGCGGAGGTCTCCGTCTTCCGGGGCGGCGATCGAGGGAAGCGGAGGAGGAGAGAGCACGGCGACGGGTTGGGATTTAGAAAAAGAACTACAAAATGGTGAGCTATGACTCGCCACCATGTTTGCTGGTTGAAGCTGAGCAGCCAATGGATCGTACTTGGACACTCGCACAGAGTCGACGTTGACCCATCCGCGTGTCCGGTTCGGCGATTATCCGGTCGAATCAGTCTGATTGGCTTTAGCTCGATGCAAGTATTTACTGCGCTAAACATTCTTTATAAATAAATATATGTAATTAATAATCACCAAACTTGCAGTCGTAGACAGTTAAAAAACTATACATAGTTGATTTAATTATTAAAGTAACCAAATTAAAAGGTGCGTTTGCCGGGAGTCGAACCCGGGTCTATTGCTTGGAAGGCAATTATCCTAACCGTTGGACTACAAACGCGCTGTGCTATTGTTTTCACACTAAAGTTTAAATAATTATTCTAAATTTAAAATTTTCAAATACATTTTAAAAATCGTACGGGAGATATACAAATAATCTTATAAAAATAAGGAATGCCATTACAAAGAATTTTTAAATTATTTAAATATATTTTTTTAAAAAGATACTATGCGTAAAAACAATTGAAAGATTAATATATATATATATATATATATTTTAAAAACTTATATAACTTTTTATTTCTATCGTAGCTAATTTATAAGAAAGGCAATTCCTATTTATTTTTCATAAAATATTCTAAAAAAGAATATATTTTTTTTAATGGTAAAAGATAAAGCCATTATTTTACCAACCCTACGGGATAATTCCATACTCTGAAAGAGAATAAATTATAAAAATGTATTCAATCTTGGCACCTTCTTACATAGTGAGCACAAGATATTTCAAAATAGTTCCAAGTGCTAATAAGTAAGCATTCATAATTTACCTCCTCCGTGTTAACCCTAGGATAAATTGACAAGGGCACTAGGAATGAGCGAAGTCGCCTTTTGCCACCAACAAGATATCTCAAAACAGTATTTGTATCAAGAATCAAATCATACGTCTTGTTACCAGCTCGGCTACACACGTAGGGAGCAGCACTATCATCAAAATATAGTCTAACTTGTCCCAGGAAAATAATTTAATCAACCATTTGGTGTTCCTTGTGTTTAAAATAAAGCACAGTTTTGTCTTTACCACCCCTCATACATTTACTTTTACACCAAAAATAAAGCAAATTTGAAATGTTCAGTTCCTCAATCAATTTAAATTCAAAGATAAAATGCAACCGATGTTCATCGGGTATATTTGAATTACTGGCGATCAGAACCGCGGTGAGAAGTAAGGGTAGACTCAGTTTATAGCGTGGAATGAAGGCAGAACAGCGACAAGCGGATCGCCATACCCAACAGGTTCTGCAAAGTGAAAGAGTGTTGGTGAGAAACAACAAGACTCAGTTTAGCGAGTCTGTGTGAAGAACAATATTGTATATGAGCAATGTTCTATCATGCATGGGCTTTGCATTTTAGCTCTTGAAAGATACCTCCATCTTCGTAGAGAATCTTTAATACTTCTCCATCTACATCGGACTGCAAGGGAAAATGAAGGTAGCTGAGATATATTGTAAAGCAATTCAAATAAGATAATCTTAGCAGTATACTGGATCAGGAAGAACTGAGAAAGAAAACTCAATCTAACAGGAATTTGTTTACGCACTAAACAATGGAGTTCAAGATGAAAAAGACATGAAAGAATTTGACTAAGAAAACACACTCTGATAGGAAGTTCATTTCCACATTGGCCCAAGAAGCCAATGATTTGCCCCTCTTTGATGACGGCCCCCTAATATTTCAGAATAAAAAAAGGTTAGATATACACTGTTATTAAGGGTTTTTTTTTTTAAAAAACCTTTTTTGATAAAAACAGTGAAAAATATATATTTTTCCTTAAGCAACCTCTTTGCAGCTAGGAGGCAGTCTTTTGCCTTTTATTGTTCTTCCTCTCTGAAATGTACCTACCTAAGGCGGGTAAAGAAAGGTCTTGGTGAAAAAATAAATCATCTTACAAAAAGTATGCAAGATCATATTCAGGCATACCAATGGCGACGCTACAATAACATATGCATCACGACCAGAAGTTTCCAAAGATGCCAGCTTTAATGTCTTTGCTGCAGAAATGTTGACAAATGGGCTAGAAATTTCTTCAGTAGAGACCTGTTCCAGGAAAGGAGTGGGAGAAGCAGCTGTTTCCTCCATTGGCTTACTCGGTATTGGCAATGCTGTAATTGGAGATTCAACAGGAGCATAAACTGGACTCGGAGCAGATGAAATCCCTATATCTCTTTTCAGGAACATTTCAAAATCACCAATCTGGAGAAATTCCAGAGCAGTGATTAGATGAAATTGAAAAATTGACTGGATAATTGATAGTGCTATTTATCTCCGATATTCAATGATCAGCCAACACTGTAGGTTTCAGTATTTGGTTGATACACATTCCAATAGCATAACTATGAGGTTACAATTGCTTTCACTGAACTGAATTTGTGTTTTTAGTAAATGAATTCAAGTGGGAATTCATGTCATCACACAGACTTCAGCATGATACAAAAGTGCAAGAGACATTCAATTGATGCAACATTTCTTAATCTCACCATCATATAAATGTGAATGTTTACCATTGATTAGAGTCTCAATGAAACACCATAACATGCTAATACCTGATTTCACCTAAGCAAGCACCACTAAGTCTTGCAATAATTAACTAACACCTCAATCTCAATCAGAAATTTAGAACATGGAAAATTTAAGCTAAAATCTTAACCTCTTCCCATGCATTGAATTTTTGGCCACACAATCAACCAAAACCTTTCCAAATTAACTATTCATATGACCTAATTGTTTCCATAGACTCAAACACCTAGGTTCTAATCAGATGTTGGCCACACAATGGAGAAAAGCACATTCAGCTATTTAACCCATTTAAGCTTCCATTTCTCTCTGGAATCCAAGTAAGAAGTTGTCATTTTCCTTTAGAGGGTTTCATAGGCTACTATTTTCTTATTCTTTTTCTCCTATTGGTTTTCTTTGAAGCATTTATTTTATCTCTCAGTCAAGTGGGAGCTGTGAGCTTCACTGAGGTATCAATTATACTTCTGAAGAACCGTCAAGGGACTCAAGCATCTCTGATTGATCAAGAACATGTATTAGTCAGTTCATTCATTTGGGTCATAAGGAATTATGAAGAATTTAACAATTGTGAATCTGGAATAAGATCAGTACCATTTCAAATGTTTATCAAAGAGGTAAGCCATTATTTGACTTGTTGGGACTAAGCAGTTATCATCTAAAATGAGAACAGTAGCATGCTGTTCCTCCCATATTTTTTCCAAATAGGCCAATATGATCCAGGTTGGCCATATCAGCTAGTTTGACCCGTCTAACCTGCTCACATCAATTGGATAGTCCCATCCTAGACTAACTGGCTTGTCCACCCATTAGATTGTTTGGCCCACTCTAACCGTCCAGGGCTCCAGGCCAATCTACGTGTTCAGATTGATCGGAATGCTTTCCCGAATTGTCCCACTCGACCTGACCGCTCAACCAATGATTCAGTCAAGCTGCTTGATCAGCTGCAATGGCCGTTCAGCCCACTGCACTAGCTAGACCATTTTACCTGCCTGGAAATTGTTTAGCCGGTTCAACTCATCTGCGCTAATTGGCTAGGTCAGCCCAACTTGACAGGTTCATTGTACCTATTCAGCTCGACTAACCAAGTTCGAGATCATGCATTCAATGTTGGGACTTAAGGATGTGATTGGTGCTTGTGACAGTGGCTAGGTTTTCATTATTGTAGATGTGTATTATTTCACAAGGAATCACAAATTAATATTGTTTGATAAGGAATTACAGATGACCTTTTGGCGAAGATGAGGGATTTGGTTTCTGCTCAATTTGGGCGAACCAAAATGGTAGATGAGAGGCATCTCTCATCCATTCAATTTTTCCATCCTCTCTAAGTATCTATTCAAGTAAACAATAGTAAAGTAGGTAGAACCAAAATGGTGGACAGGAAGGATCTGTCTATCTAATCTATTCAAGTAAACGATAGCAAGGATGGAGGATTTTGCAAATCCACCCTCTCTAAAAGAGAGCAATGAAAATTGATTAGAACTTATGGTGCATTGGTGAAGCAGCACATTAGCTTGCTTGGATGTAAAATGCATTGGTGAAGCATCACATTTACTTGCTTAGATGACCAAGGTACCTTGAGTTTCAGTTCAGCAATTTGTGTCTGCTCACAAACATCCTCAACAAGTGCCTACAAAGGAAAAACAATTTGGATCACATTACTAGTTCTGAAACATATCATTAGTCACTCAGCAACGTTATTGTATTTTTCTAGCCTTTTAAAACACTCTGAGAATAGAAAAATGAGCCTCAATTGAACTATGTCCAAATTTCACCTTTAATTTGAACGAAATCCATGTTGTATATCTTCATCTTTGACATTACAATAGAATTGAATCAACAGGTAACTACGTAAAAGAGATAATCCACTTTCTTAAAGACGGAATCAGAGGGATTTTTTTAAGAGAGAGAGAGAGAAACACATGGGATGCATCCAAAAAAAAGAGAGAAGTAAATTTTTATTTTGTAAAATCAGTAGGTATGATAACTGTACAAAATGTCAAATTGTTCATTGGAGGCATCTAATGGATGCCCAACCATGTCAATTTGCATAAGCATACCTCTCTTATGAAAGCTCCTCATCATGAAAATGACGGCAGTCCAGTTTCACATGATTGTAAGAGAGAAATGCAAAGTTAAAGGGATCTAAAACAAAAGGAGGTGTGGTTGTGTTGATTCTGTTGAATTAGGCTGATGGACACCAGTAATGAAGCAAAAGCAGGTATCGTGCAAGCAATCATTTTCTTCTTTAGTCCTCTCATTCACTATTAAATATTTTCTTGTTTTGTTCCTTTTCTACCTGATCTGCCTGAAGAGATTTCAAGCCTTTCATGCTCATAAAAGGGATATTTAATTGTATCTTCAAGGGTCTTGGTGATTTCATGCTTTTATGTTAGTCTAATGTTCAGCTGCTCAACAAAAAATCTCACATATATTAGAGGAACTTTACAGTTTGAGCAAGATAAGGTAATGTCTAGGAACTCGGAAGACATCTAAATTACAATTGTTTTATTGTCCACCTAAGATTCTGTACTTTGTAGCTGCAAATGGAGCAAGTAGCCTCAGAGTCATTGCTCAAACATAGTGGTACCTTTGTCATTGTATCTTATACATATTTTGCTAACGGCTGTAGTCTCAAAAAATATCACCATGTATCACTGAGATAAAGCAAGATTTCCCTTACAAGTAATTTCCAATTTCCATAGGGAATGTTTAATATAGATTTGGTCTATGAATGTGACAAAACAAAGACAAGCAAAAGCATTACAAGATTGCAAGTAAGAAACAAAAGGTTGAGGTTCAAAGGGAACTCTCATGAATTATGAACAGTAATGCCACATTGAAATACCAAACAGTGAATAGTTCATTAGTAACTGCTAACTAATTCTTCTAAAGTGTGACATGCCTTTTTCTCATTTGGGCATCAAAGCATCAAAGTATTATATTTTGAATGTCATATGAAAAAGATTTATTTGTAATCAATCAGCAACAACAGAAGAAAACAAAGCCGCCACAAGTAAAAAGCGGTGAAAATGGCAACATTTGAGATCAAGCAAACTAAGACACTTTACCTGACAATAACAACAAGTAAATCATAAAGAATAAGGTTTTTGGTCAGTTTCAGATGACCTTATATATTACAGTGGCATTAGATCTAAAAGCAACAAAGTGCAGTAATTACTTCAGCTGCCAATAACTTAAAGAGAGAGAGAGACGTATAAGAAAATTTGCATATAGAAATCACAAAACCTTCTTACATCTATGCTGAATCGAAGTACCATATGGCCATAAAAGCTTTTGATAAATCTGGAAAGACATGGACAAAAATTTGACCTGGAATGCAATGGGAAATGTTGACTGCTGAACATTTTTCTGCAGTGGCCCACTTGAATTCTTCTCAGATGTGTCAGCTACATTAGAAAAACATACCTTGCTATAAAGATGATCCAAGTGACTTATGTCTTAAAGCTCAAATCTTAAGGTATATTTCAAGAGAAGCAAACAGAAAGAGTTTTTGTTCTAGTCTATTTAAGAATGAGAAACATTATCCAAACCTAGTATTATATTTCCAAATAATCTTTATTCCAGTCTCATAAATAATAGATTTCTTCTGTGAAAGCTAATGATTCATGGATTTGCACAAACAGGCACATCTTCATGATGGGTCAATTACATAAGAACAATTATAGAATACTAAAAGGAGGGAGCCGGGATTTGAACATTAATAACATGTTAAAACTCTTACTGTTTATCCTTCTTTGTATTCCATTATGGATCAGTTTATGCCAAAACTATGAGTCTTTGTCTAGCACTTTTTGTATAACAATCTGCTCAAATGATAGAATTGATGCAGCAACTTGTTACAGGCCCAAAAGATATCACCCCAAATTAATGAAGCCCTATAAACCCTCTTTACAAGACCATGACTTCCCATGTGTGGCTAAAATGGGATGTCACACAGTTCAATTTTAGTTCAACTACACAAAAGGGAATGATGGATCCTAAATCTATAAGTTGAGTTCTTTCCTAATATATTGAGCATTCAAAACAAGGTATGGTGAACATATATGAATTCATCAATTAACACCACAAGCCATATTCATAAACTTGGAATTAATTTCCAGCATAGAACAAGCTGATTGTTAACAGAAACAAAAGATACTATCTTTCTATTATATGAGCCACAAACTAGAACATGACAAACCACTAGTAGCCACTGAAGTATTCTGTGAGGCTTTCACATGTAATGGTTGTTTTTGAAACCCCATAGTGGAGATGAATCTTTGTCGATCAACTGGAACTCTCCAAAATAAAGATTTTGAAATAAAAATTGAAGCAAGGAGGGAAGTAGGCTTCTCATGAGAAGGATCCGCTTTTCGAATCGACATAGGAGCACCTAAAAGGTAAAATATGCAAACATTTTTATAAAACATCAAATGGTGGGTTAAAAAAACAATACAACTGAAAAAAAAAAAATGCAATAAACAACTAGAAAGAACACCTACTTGCAAACTGAAATGAAATAGTTGTAGCATCTTCATACAATGCAAAGAAATACCTACCAAATATATTTAGTCTAGTAAAATAGCTTCAATATCATAGAAGTGCAGTAATCTGGCTTAGATTTATTATGATCCCAGCCCAGGGTCAGTTTGAACAGTTAAGCAAAAGGCACCTTCAGTAGCATGGTTGACAACAATATGGCAGAGTTGTGACCAATTAGAAGTTGGTGGAAATTGGATGCAATCGAATTAGAATTGGAGTGATCAACTATTTCTTTCTGAAGATGGCAAAGATCTTGATGATTCTTCCAGATATATCTAGGTGAGGAAGAGGAGCGAATGGGCAGCGAGGAACCAATTGCTCTAATGAATGGTGGGTGTCTTGGAAATTCCAATGAGACAAGGTCAGTTGGCCACGAAGAGGTCATGAGGCTTCCTGAGAAGAGGGAGCTGGGGTCCCAAGTCTTCTGAAGAAGTGAAGGAAGAGGTGCCTTATTATGTTGAGAAAAGTTCACTTTGCTCCCCACCATTCGCTAACACACTAGTAATTGATAAAAATGGAATTTGATTACCAATTTCTAATACTACTGTACTTATATTTATTATTATGAAAAAGAATTACTTCTATGCTTTTTTTAAAGCATCTTCTGTTACAATATCTAAAAGGTTTCCAATATAACAACTAACCAATATCTAAAATGATTCCAATATCTTTTATAAGCATCTTCTGTTACAATTATGAAAGAAAGTAGTTAAAGAACATGCATATCTAAATGTTTCCAATATAACAACTAACCAGATGATCCAATTACATAATCCAAATTCCAAACAGGTATTCATCCTTAACAAAGCAAATTGGGGTCAGGAGATTTTACTTGAGAAATTTCTATTGTAGCTTTCATAGCAAGTGATGATCCTAAATAGTCTGGATGAAAAACTACTGATGAAGGAAAGCAACATCAACCAGTTTAATGAAAGTCTAGCCAAAAGCAAGCTCATTTTCTCCCCACATGGTGCATACTTTTCTCCGTTATACCACTAAGATGCTCCAACTATATAATGGGATCGGAAATTGAGGCAAAGAAATAAAAAACTTCATCTTTTTTTCCTTTTGCCACAGGATGCATACAATTTTACCTTGGATCGTTCTGGATTTCCCTGACTCTCTCCATTCCATGACAGTTAAGTCAGTCAATCGTAACCAACACTAGTCTATCTACAACTTCAACTACGACTGGACACATAATTTAGTCGATCAGAGAATAAGGTAGCGAAGCTTCGCCCGCTGCTTCCATAACCATCACCGACCAAAAAAAAAAAATAATCAAACAAGCGCTCAAGAGTGCCGTTTGATTGCGCACAGAATTACAGATCCAGTAAACGAACTTTAAAGAACAAAAAAACTTGCGCCAAGGGCACCGAAAATGCATAATGGTAAGGAGGACACGGGATCAAGAGATCACCACGGAACAATTGAAGAGCCATGGCAAGTTTTCCAAAGGAAAGCTGGATCTGGGAAGATCGAAGACAAAAATGGAATAGCCGCATAGAGGCGAAGCTGGCTAGATTTTATCGGAGCACGGCAGCAATAACTGGAGCAGCCTCGACATCTCCGCCCTTCCTCTCACTGTCTTCTCCGCCCGCGCTGCTGATGGGAAACGAGTGTGACGTCGGTCGGATGGTTCGGATTCGTGGTTGAAAAAAATTAAGTCCAAGCTGAATCCGATTCGAATTCAAATTCAATCCGAATTTCTTAACTCTGAACCGAAAACTAAATTCAATTTTTTTAATTATTTTTTATATAATTTTCCACTTTACTTCACTACTTTATCATTATTATACTAATACTTATGTTAATATACATCAAATCATCTTAATTTTTAAAATCAATTTTAATTTAATAAAAAATAACAACTAAATGTGTCAATCTTAAATTTGGATCACATCGGTTTAATCCCAATACGATCCGATCTAACTTAAAAATTTTTAATATGAAATCCCTCCAATCCGATTCTGATTCGAACTTAAAAATTTCTAATTCAAATTTAATTTTTTTTAAATGAGATTGAATCGTCTTGTCAGATTTATTTTTAACATCCCTATTAGAGTTGCTCAGTAACGACTTGAGTCAGGAAAAGAATAACCAGTGAATCAGGGGGTTGCACACGAATCCAGGTCAACAAAACGGGTTGGATTGATAGGTAGTAGAGGCTTAATGATCCCCGTTTTTTACAAAAGTAAAAATAAAGGATCAAACTTAAAAGTGCACCCCTTGTTTTTAAAATTATATGGTCTCCATTTTGTTTTTTTCATTAAAAAGGCATTTCGTCTCATATATAATTACTGAACTATTCTTTATTTTATAATTCTCATTATTATTTCTCATTTATATTTTCCATTTAAATCCTGAACAGGGGATACATTATAGTAGCAACGGATTCGCAACTACTACACAATTATAGCAGTTATGATTTTATAGCTACTATGTAACGCCCCTCCTTCTAATACTCTACTTAGCTTGAGGGACGCTACGTTGTCTCTGCTAAAACTGAACTAATTAAAACTTTATTAACCATTCCTTTAGTATAATACTCCCCCATAAGAGTTTATACA
>JBBPFP011227329.1:0-10730 GCA_037974795.1 Kaempferia galanga
GTCCCTGATCCACAGCACGCGGGCTGTTAAATCTTTCCCTGATCATGATCTGATATATGGTCAGGGCGGATCCAACGGCTCGCGTACCGTGGACCAGGGACGATCCATGACACTGTGGTCCAAAGGATCCGCCCTCCAGAGGATCCGCCCTCCTTACCTCCCTATATAGATACATGTGCGCTCAATCCGCTGACATCACCCCTTCTTCTGTACATGGAACGCTGTACGGCTGGACGACTGATGTTTTAGGCTTTTGGTCACCTTTCGTTAAGTTAAATAAGTGGAGGGGTTAAGTCCAGGAGAGCTATTTTCATGTGGATGTTGTCGTGTCTTAAATAACGTGCTGAGGATGTTGCTGGGAGAGAATGTGTATTGTCAGCCAGTGACGAAAAGAGGGGCTTGGTTTGCCTTCACAAGAAGGTTCTCGAACGGATATTTACGCAAGTGGAAAATTACCTGAGCAGATCGACTACAACTTGTTCACCGGAGCGGCTTAGGAGTGGAAAATTCCTAAGCCGCAACACTTCCCCAGCTGCGAAGTTTTTTCGGAGATGTTCCCAAGCCGTGAAGTATTCCAGAAGATGTTTCCGAAGGGTTGTTCCTAAGCCGTGAAGTCTTTTCGGAGATGTTCCCAAACCGTAACACTTCCCAAGCCGTGAAGTCTTTTCAAGGATGTACCGGATGTTCCCAAGTCTCACCGTGTCGTCTGGGTTATCCTACTGTCTGTCAGGTCATGTCTCTAGTCAGCACGCATAGACCCATACAAGTGAGTGCGCATATAATCTGGAATATGATTACCAAAGGGTGACAACGTCCTTACCTTCCGAGATAATCCCGAAATCATATAAAATCTGACACTTCCGAAGTAATCATATTTCGAATTATATACTCACACATTTGTTGACATCCCTTTAAAAATATGCCTTGGCTAAAATCTTACCCTTCCTAGGTAATTATATTCCGGATTATATGCTCACTAATTAAAAATATGAGCCGGAGAGATCTAACCTGGAAGGGATATTCCCGGACAATGATGCATGTGACCCAAGTGGATATGTAAAAGATGTTCTCGATCGGGGATACAAGTCTATGTGATCTTTTTAAGTTCCCGATCAAATTGTTCCAAGATCAGTATGAGTTTTCCAGGGATGTTCGTGAGAGGAATGTTCACAAGCTGCCATGTCTTTCCTAAGATGTTCCTGAGCTGCAATGACCTTCAGGATATGTTCCTAAGCGAGAATGTTTCCATAGTAAATAAGCAAAGTACCAAAACACATATGAACCGATCCAAACCCTCTCAGGAAGAGCAGTTCGATCCCGCAAGGTCAGGGAATAATAAGAATAGACCCATGCCAACCCGGAGTCGGAGGGGAGAACTCGCCCCCGAATCAGTAACCAAATAAAAGATTAATTAGCTAAATTAGATATTAATCAGAACTAGATCTGATCAAACTAGCTAAAATTGTAAAATCAAGAGGCAAAAATAAACTGATATATAGAAAATGTAATAGAAATTTTAACTTCTATCCAACGCCGGCACACTTCCAGTAGCCCAACTAAAACAAACAATGTACTTAATGAATAGGAAATATGAAGCCATACAATTAAACATGTAGACCTACCTGAGGTATACTTATTCATGTACAGAAAGGATTGTACAATATGTACCAGTATGCATGCAGCAGGGAGGAAGCTCCAGACTTTTAACTCTGGATTCACTTGGATTAAACAGAATAATAAGAAGGAACATCAGGACAGAAAAGATCAGCTGCAACAACCACTAGCTTGAGAAGATGAGGCATCCCTTCCACCTGATTGCCCAGGAATTCCTCCGTATCCAACTTTAATTCCATGCGACTGTAAAGGTGGAAATAACGCAAAATCATGAACTACAAGTATTCAGACTAAGGAAAGGCACAACCTAAGAAATTTGATTTGTATAGAAGTTGAAACAGAAAGGATGTGACTTGTTGACAAGATAAACTCAAAGGCTAAACCAGTAGTGGCGTTGATAAAAAAAAAACTTTTTATCTGATGTTTCTAGGATAATGGCAGTGACAGAGTAATATTGTAAACCTCAATAAGAGTAGCTCAAGGCGCCTACTTTATGATGACAAGTAGTTCTCCATGGTCCTATTGTCAGTTGAAAGAAGCAACTATATTTTATCCAACCCCATTTTATATCACCTAATAATTGAACCGGCCATCCCTTGTGATACTAAATTTAGAACTTGTTTAACAATATCTATGACAGATCCCAACAAGTAGAAATAAAAAGAGAAAGATAAGAACAAACAGCTGCTCTAGGAATTGTTCTTGTTCAAACAAATAAGACATCTATAAAAAATCTCAAGTCTAGAAAGGTTAGGCTAAGTGCAAATATGGGTGTAAAAGAGAAACCAAAAGAAGAAACAAACCAGCATAGCTAAGTAACTTCAGAATAGCCCCTTCATCAATATTTTAGTTTGTATCTGACAAGATAATGCTATAATCTTACCTCATTTGATACATCGAAGACACCATCCTGAATTTTCTTATATATAGTTGCTGCAGTTTTAATAAAAGCCTGGATACAGAAGCATTATTAATAAACCAAACCAAACTTGAAACCTCAACGCTATCAAGGAAAATATAATACAAAGAGAAAACTCTTTGGATTCAGTTCACCTCCTCAACATTTTGTGCTGTTTTAGCAGAAGCCTCCATAAAGATTAATCCATGCTCTTTCGCAAACTGTTCTCCCTCTTCGGTGCTCACAGCTCTTCTGTGAGCCAAGTCACATTTGTTACCAATCAGCATAACTGTCATATTAGCATTAGCATGTTGCCTAGCATCTTCTAGCCAGCTAGCAAGATGATTGAATGTCTCCCTCCTGATGACAAGTTAAAGGAGAAACATAATAAGGCATTTGTAGCCCTCAAATTAAAGATCTCTATGAACATATACCTGGTTATGTCATATACCAGCAGTGCACCAGCAGCACCTCTGTAATAGGATCTTGTAATTGATCGAAAGGATTCCTGACCCGCCTGCAAAATTTCCGGAGTGTAATTTAGATGAATCAGCTAGTCAATGAGACAAATTACATATAAACTGATTGGATGAAAAATTCTATATCAGCTTTCTCACATTCAATGCCTTATCTCCTTGCGAGCAAAGTTATCTGATAAAAGTGCTCACTTCCATTTAAATTAAATAGTGAAGTGTCAAACTATACAATTAAGTTCTAGACAGTTTTGCTAGCTGAAACTTCACATGCCATCATTTCAAAGCTGGTTAAAATGGATGTATAACTACCAAAACAAGTATACTAGTTCATACAAAAATCTACAAACTGAAATTATTGAAAAAAATGTGAATTTATTAGTATTAAACTTGCAAACACATACAACAACCTAACCTTATCCCACTAGATGGGGTCGGATATATGGATCCTTCTAGGTCATCGGACTCTATCCCATGCTATATCATCATCTATATTTAAATAAATTTTATCTTGTTCTTCCTTTTCTTCGTTTAATGTGTGTATTTGTCATTGCCTAACTAGAGCATTTAGTGGTTGTCGAAGTACATGTCTACACAATCTTAAATGTTTCTCCCGAACTTTTCCTTAATAGGTGCAATTCCGACTTTCTCTCTAATATTCTCATTTTTTATCGATCCTTGTGTGTTCATATCCACTTTAGCATTTTCATCTTATGACTCTCATCTTCTACCCGTGTGTTGGAGTCATACCCCAACATTTAGTTTCATATAACATAGCAAGTCTCATCGCCATTTTGTATAACCTCCCTTTAAGTTTTAGAGGCACTTTACGATCATAGAGAACACTTGACATTCTCTTTCATTTCAATCATGCTACTTGTATTCTATATAAGACATCTCTCAACCCCTCCATCCTTTTGCAAAATTGATCCTAAATACCTCGTCGTCTCTTATTTTAACAATTGTCCGGCTAAGATTCGAGTTTAACATTTTCTCTTTGACGTGTCTCATTTACTAAAATAATATAATTTGCAAACAACATAAGTCATACACCTAGTCATGTGTTTTGGATGTGCCTAGTAAGTTCATCCATGATTAGTGTAAAAAGATAGGACTTAAAGTTAATCCTTGATGTAACCTTATCATTATGGGAAATGCTTCGATTAATCCGCCTGAGTCTTCATTCTTGTCATTATATCCTTATACATATCCTTAATTATTTTAATATATGCAAAGCTAATTTTTTTTTAATTCTCCATATAATTTCTCTCAATATTCTTATCATAAGTTTTCTCTAGGTTGACAAATTAATTATCTAAGAAGATGCATAGATTATATTGTCGACTTTCCAAATTGATGTTCGATCACAGTAGTCTTCTTAGTTTTTTTCTACTGCACTTTCTCAAAGTTTCATAGTATAACTCATTAACTTAATACCTCTATAATTCGCATGATTTTATACGTCTACTTTGTTTATATATAAGGGGACTAGAGTATTTATCCTCCACTGATAAAATATTTTTTTGTTTTTAATATTAGTTGAATAGCTTCTAAGTCATTCAATACCTTGCTTTCCTAAGTACTTCCATACCTCAAATATCATCTAGTTCAACTGCTTTTCCATTTAAAACCGCTGACGATAGTCCCAAGCAAAGATGAAAAAGGTTGAGGGTTGCGTTAGGTTATTAGCGCTAGCGTCAAACACAGGCGAATGTTATATGAAATTCATCAAACTATTGACATTGCAAACACATAATCACGAAATTATATCTTTTGGTTGGGTTTCATAATTTTATATTACTTTTAGCAATATTGACACTAGTATCATGTTATAACCACTCCAAATAGATTGGGTACAACATATACTTGTTAATGTGATACTAAATGATAGCCCGAAGCCTAAGATGCAAATCCAAGCTTAGTATTACCCTCTAAACATGCATTTCATTTCATCACCTATAGAAATTCAATTTATTCAAAGAGATATCATATTAGACCCAAATTTTAAGTTTCCTCAAATAGATAAGGCCCAACACATACTCACTCCTGTAGCTTATAAAAGCAACAATCATATTAACCATCATCTTTCTCTTCATGGTCGACCTGAAAAACACAATGTTGAATGCCCTAAGGAGAAAAAAAAGCAATAGGGCATATACAAATGACGAAGAAGGGAAATAGGCTTATCCCACCCAACTCTATTTCATAAATCAAAATATATATGAAAATGACTGTATCCTTTAAGGTAAGCATTCTTAGACACAAAAGCATTATTCTCAAACTTCATTGCTAGCACTGGTTCAGTATAGGGGGGAAACAAATCTAAATTTCACTAACCGTATCCCATATCTGCAATTTTATAGGCTTGTTGTCAATAGTAATCATTCTAGCCCCGAATTCAACACCAATTGTCAAGTCATGAACGGGTTGGAAACGCTTGTCAGTGAACTGCAAAAGAAGACATGATTTCCCGACTCCTGCAAACACATAAACGACAGAAAAAATTCCACATTTTCCCAATCAGCACTATCAAATATGAGTGTATATGGTTCAAAATTTTTTTAAAAAAAAGAGTCGCGTACAACAAAAAATATTTGGAAATTTTGAATAAAAATTATTATAAACGCATTCTCGTCCCGTCACAAATACCATACTAAATCACAGAACAAAACAAATCAAGCAGCAACTTGAAAAGATGTACAATCACAGTGCGCATGGAACATCTTACCCAACCAGAATCCTACCTTCAAAATTACGCGTAGATCAAGAGAACCCCAAGCACGAACAAGAAATCGGACAATAAGGAACCGGAAGCGAATGAAACTCCCAATCACTGAGGGAAAGACGAAGAAGCATACCCGTATCACCGATGACGATGTACTTGAACAGGTAAGCGTACGACATCCTCCACGAATCCGCCAACGGCAAATTCGATCAAATCCTAAAACGACAAACTCAATCGATCGTTAGGAATTAACGAACAGAGACGAGAAGATCATCAACGAAAGGAGCGACGAAGGGAGGGGAAGAGAGAACTTGAAGGGAAAGAAAAGGAATCGTGGATGCCCGCTCCAGCTTAGAGGATTTCTTGTGACATCAAAATGTCTACCTTCTCGTCGACCTTGCTGGCAATTGGCACGAGCGGGGGACAAATTTGTCGGTTTGCCGTATGAAACCCATGTTGTCACCCGTCCTCGCTGTCATCTACCTCAGAAAGGTCATTCTGCCAGAAAATTGAAAAAAAAAAGCATCCCTAATTAATTGAATCGTAAAGAAAAAAACAACCCTCGACTCTTATTTCAACATTATTAAATGTGATGATCTGGCAACGTTTTCTGATTTACTCAGATGCTTAATAAGAAATTTTTATAAAGCCACGTAGGAATAGGTTATTTTTCAGATTTGTCCGTATAAATTATATAGGCATATTTGATTGAACATTATTATTGATAATTTTTATTAACTATTATTATTTTATTTAATTAATAATTAATTCTTAAGTAATAGAGTATGTCACCTATATCAGCAAATGAGTAAGTATATAATTCAGAATGTGATTACTTTAAAAGTGTGAGATTTTTCATGAACTAATAAAAAAATCTTAAATTTATCCTCCAATTTTTGCCATTCGGATAAAAAACCCTTAAAATTTTATCAAATCTACTAACCAAAATCCTAGCGGCATGACATTATTAAATGTGATGGTCTGTCCATGTTTTCTGATTTACTCCGGAATAGATTATTTTCCAGATTTATTAATGTAAATTACATATCTCATGTCAATTAAAAAATTATTATTAAAAGGGTCGCCTTGAGATTAAGATGTGATAATAAGAGATGAGATAGGACTCCCACTTAACAAGAGTTTAAATCTCATCTTTGACATATTATATTAGACATATTTGATGGAAGATTATTATTGATAATCTTTGTTATCCATCCCAGATTATATTATTTAACCTTATTTGATTCAATTAATAGTTGATTCTTAAGTAACAGAGCATGTCATCCATGTCAGCAAATAAGTGAGCATATAATTCAGAATGTTATTATCTCAGAAGTGTGAAATTTTACTTGATTTCAGGATTAACAAAAAAATCTCAAAATTATTCGTCGATTTTTACCATGTTAGGACAAAAAATCCCTAAAATTTTATCAAATCTCAATTTGCCTAAGATATAACCAAAACCCTAATCGATGGGCGTAACATTGTGGTGTTGTAGTAGCCCAATCGATGTCGCTTCGCCCGGTTGGACTATGGAGGCGAAGGTAGCATCAAGGCTTTGGCAAGAGTTGAAGGCTTTGTTTTCTCCACCCACTAGGCCAGTCACATCCGCATGTGCCAAATCTGTCCTCGCGGCGTCAATGGCTCATAACTCCTTCCAGCTTGTCATGACAGTTACCATGGCTAAGCATAGACTCAAGAAGATCTTAATGTACGAGAGCTACATGCACCACCACAAGCTATGGATTGAGCATGTCAACAACATCTCCTGGCTCACCGTCTACTCTGACTCCTGATTCAAGAGTAATACACTAAAACTTCCAAACAAATAAGTTGTTTTTTTTATTATCTAAGATTAAACAAAATAACATTAGGTAATATTTTATTTATCATAACTTTAGTTATATGATTATCGCGTAATCACATAACCAAGGTTATGCATAACAACTTAAACTAAACACGCCCTTAAATAGTTTAGAAACTTGTGACCTAGTGTTGTTTGTTAGCATCTTTCTATATTTTTTGATTTATCTAGGTAGCCAGTTAAAAATTTCATAAGATTAAATTGATCATCTCCAAAATTAATTGGATGCATGAGATCGTAAGAGCTGAATACATGATTATAAAAATATTATTAAAAGGGTAAAAATGAATTAAGAAGTTACATTTTATCAAAATTATTAAAATAGTAGTGGTGTTTTTTTTTTTAATTTTTTTACTATAAGAATATCTCACCTAACAATCCTATAACATAATATATTTATCTTCTAAGTACTGTTCCTGTTCGATGTTATTATATTCTATCACACATATTAAATATTAAATTATATTAAGCAGTTACAAAACTATATTATTATAAATATTATAGTAGTTATAATTTCACAACCATAATAATATGATTATTATTAAATAGATAAGTTCAAATTGTAGCAACTATAGTTTGTAAATGTAATGTGAATATTATGGTATTTACAATTTATAACTATTATAATATTAATATTAAATGAACAAATAAATTCATATTTTAACAATTATGAATCACAATTATTACCATATAAATATTTTTAAATATATTAAATATGTATTATAATAGTTATTAAATTGTAACTACTCTAATATAATATTATTGGTGGTAAAAAGCAATTTTGCTCGCCCAGCGCTAATTTTTTAATTGACCTAGCTCTAATATAATATTATTGAGCTAGTTAATGAAGGATCGCTCTTTCGGCGTCATTTCGTTATCACTTCTATTAAAAAAAAAAAACTTCCGCACTTCTTTCTCATAGTAAAAGGAAAGAATATTCTGACAGGGCTAAATCCGAAACATGCTGGTCCAATTATAAAGCACTACTAGTGCCCCTAAATGTAAAGGAAAAAAAAACCACCATTATTGGAATAATATAATATAATATAAATATATAATCAAGAAACCCATTCCCATGTTTGTTCTGGGCCTTAAAAGGTGGCCCTTTTGAGGGAAGTAAGCCTCACCGCGGCGGCTACCGGCGACGGCCCCACCTCGATCTCAAAAGAGTCGTAGCGCAGGAACAGCTCGGCCACCAGCAGCCGGGCCACCGTCACCACGAACTCCTTCCCTGCGCACTGCTTGTTCTCCGCCGTCGACGTATCCGTCTCCGGTCCGTTCGACCAGACGACGTGCCGCAGCAGCGCTTCGCCCTCCGCACCCACGAATCTCTCCGCCACGAACTCCTCCGCCCGCTCGAACACCAGCGGGTCCCGCGTCGCCAACGGTTGGTACCCTGCCAGCACCTCGCCGGCCAGCACCGGGAACCGCGCCTCGTGGCTCGCCACTTCCATGTCCCGCTTCGCCCGCCCGTACTGCAACGGCACCGGCGGCTCCATCCGCAGCACCTCGTACACCACCGACCGCACCAGCGGCATCGCCGACTCTAGCGCCCGGAATGTTACCTCGCCGCCGGCCTCCCGCACCGCCGACCGGACTTCCTCCGCGATGCGCCCGTGGAGGCGCGCTCCCGACCGGCCTAGCCACTTGATGATGCTGGGGAAAAGAAGCTTGATGCCGCCAAAGCCGTTGAAGCAGGCGGCGAAGAGGACGTTGTGGAGCGCCTCGTCCTGGGAGACGCCGAACCGCTTCGCCTCGTCCAACGCCGGGCCGGCCGAATCTCGGAAGAACTCCACGAGCCGAGCGTAGTCGGCGCGGACCAGAGCAGGCGGGAGGCGGAAGGAGTGGAGGAGGAAGTCCTCGAGGTAGGCCGGGAGGCCAAGCTTGAGCAGGGGCCCGATCTGGAACAGAAGCCACTTGTTGATCAATCGAGGGCCATCGAGCACCAAGCTGGATCTGGCCGGATCCACGCCGAAGAGGCACTGGGAGAGGAAATCGAACGCCGCTCGATCGTTGGCGGCGCCGAAGTCAGCTTTGCCTTCCTTGGCGATCCCCACCTCCATCGCATCAAACAGGGCCCCGTAGGTGCGGCGGAACTCGAGGACAAGGGCGTGGCGGCGGGAAGCGAGGAGGAAGAAGAGGAAGCGCTTTAGCGGCGCGTGGTTGGGCTCGGCAGGATCGAGGTAGGAGAGGACGCGGAATCCGCCGGTGAGGTCGGTCGAGGGCAAGAAGTTGCCGGTGAAGAGGTCTCGTTTATCGACGAGGGAGGAATCGAAGAGGACGGGGAAGCTGGCGGCGTCGAGAAGGGCGACGACGCGGGAGTCAGGAGCGACGAAGGGGCCGGGGGGAAGGTTGACGCGGAAGAAGGTGGAGCCATAGCGGCGGATGCGGGAGCGGAAGAACTGGTCGCGGCCCTCGAAATAGAAGTAGGCGAGGCGGTCGCAGAGCGGACCCAGGAAGGCGAGGCCGTAGTCGCCGGGGATATGACGGAGTGGGAGATCAGCTGATGAAAGGGGGGAAGATGCGGCGGAGGCGGAACCGCCGCCGCCGCGAGATCGAGCTCGGCATAAAGCAACGGAAGGGGAAAAGACCGATGAAGCAGAGGAAAAGAGCATCTTTTTCTTCTCTGCCTCAGGCCAAGACTCAGAGAACGTTCTGGCGGCGATCGCCGTGATCGGTTTGGGCTGGCCCGATTCGGCCGGTAGACGACTTCGATTAAATCGTTATTGCATTTATGATATATTATTTAATGTAGCACAAGGCGAGTTAGAAAAATAAAGTTAACATCTTTCAAATGGCTGGCTTGTAAATTTGGGAGAAAGTAAAATATTTTATCCTCAAATTTTTATCTGCTTTTTATTTTTTAAACTCAAGCATACGAAATAAAAATAAAATAATTTGGCTTTCCGGTTATCTTCTTTCCTGTGTAAATGTTGATATATATTTTTTTCTATGGCAATAGATTGCCATTGTAGCTTAGGATTAAGGGTGTTTCTTACAATGCTTTAAATTTTATTATTTTTTTAAAAAATAATTTCAAAGTTTATAACTTCAGTACGAAGGTAGTTCCATATTTTACACGAGCTATGAGTATGCGCAACGTTCTTTCCCTTTTTTAGATGAATATAGTATTATAAAGGAATTAAACCTCCGTGA